>JAYESA010000016.1:55256345-55356345 GCA_036927795.1 Iris macrosiphon
ACGGTTCTTTTAAAAAAATAGGAGACTAATCGGAGTTCTAAGTTAGGACTTATGACATTTCTAAGGTACTATGACTGTAAAAAATAAGGCTGAATACTATGACGAATTTAGACTATTTTGGACAAAAGAACACATGTACACACCCAATTTACCAAATCCACCTATATGTATCTTGACGTATCATGATACGGACTATATGTCCAATTTTGGACATAAGAACACCTTCAAACCATCAAATAAATATTAAAATAGTCCTAATTAGAACACAATACACACACTCAATGGACACAATTGAGTTTTTTCCCAAATTGAGCCCCAAAATTATGACACCAACTTAGATATACCAAAATGAAGGATCCTAGTGCCTAGATCTACCATTGGAAAGTCAAATCTAACCATGTAAAGATTCCTACATCACTAAGGGGTGTTCCTAACCATGAATTTGATAAAATTTAGAGAATTACCTAGTGTTTTGGTAGCCTCCTTGGAGAATTCTGAATTTGGACACGTAAGAGATGAGTTAGACAAAATCTCCTAGTAAGCTCCTCTTCTATGGATCTCCTTGTGCTCTCCAATGCTCTAGGCCTTTATGATGGTGAAAATGAGTGGAATTGAAAGTAGAATTGATAAAAAAATGGATTTGCTTGGGAAAGAAGAAGCTTTGGAGAAAATGAGGCTAATGAGTGAAATAAAATGAATGGATGAGCCCTAAATTAAACTTATCTCTTATAGGAAGGTTTGGTCATGCCAAAATAATATCAAGTTTTTCCCTCTTCATTTGTCATGAATGTAATCTAATTAACTAAAAAAAGGAATCTCTACAACTAAGACGAATATTCTCTTTATGACAACTAAACTTAATTAACTCTAATTTCTAAAGTCATGACTAATAATAACTAGCACTAACTAACACTTGCAAATTCTAATTGGCTAGCCCCTAACTAACACTAATATAGTTCTAGGAAATCACTAATATAAAATAATATATAAAAAATTTTAACAATATACAAATTTACCAAAATATTCTTATGGTGAAAAGTGGTAGTTACAATTCTACCCTCTTAGAAATTTTTTGTCTCAAAATTAAAAACACCTCTCCTCTCTCTCTCTCTTTCTCTCTTTTGATGAATATACCGAAGAAGAAAAGAAAGCAGCAAGCCATGATACAAAGGCAATGTATGCTTTTTACTGTTTTGGACAAAGATGAGTTACAATGCATTTCCACATGCAACACATCATATAAAATATGGAAACTACTAGAAGCAACCAATGAGAGTGACGAAGAAGACAAATAAAGTAACTATGAAGAAAATGAAGAATTATATGATACTGCAAGTCTGTGCTCAAATGAAAAGGTAATAAGCTTGGAGAAAAATGCAAGCATTTTGTGCGAGAATGAAGCAAGCAAATCAAAGGAAGAAAACCTTCAACATACTACAAATCTATGCTTAATGGTAAGTGAAATAAATGATGATTCATCAGTTAAAGAGTTTTCCTATGACAGATTTTCTGATGCTTTCAATGATTTATTTAAAAATTTTAAGAAGCTTAGGAATAATTATAAGCTAGCTCAAAAGGATATCAAGTCCTATCAGGTTAAGAATGAGCAGCTTATTTGTTTACATAAGGAAGCTAGTGACAACTCTTCTGATGACTCTGCTAAAATTTCCAAACAATCTTAGCTTACAAGAAGCTCTTGATTGCTTTGATGAGAGCAACCAAGAAAATGCTAAACTTAAGGAGGACTTAAAATATGAAAAAGAGAAGTACTCTAATGCCTCACTTAAAATTGATGCTCTTACAGCTAAATATGATAATTTATGTACTAGCTATAAAAGATTAGAGATAAAATTGGGTAAGCAGGTTTCTCAAACTGATGCTCAATCCAGCACCAAGCACGTATGATACGTGCCTCAATAAAATGTCTCTAACACGAATTTTTTTCAAAAGAATGACATAAAAGCTAGAAAGTTACACAATCACGCTTTCATCTACATAGAACCATGAAATAATGTTCATGCCACACCTCAAGTTTACACACCTATTTTAAACACAAATAGTCATATTATATGTCACTATTGCAGTTTGAAGGGACACACCTCAAAATTATGTAAGGCTAGAAAAATGGTAAATATGGACACGTTTATTTCGGTTCCTAAAACTAATCACTACGAATCCAAATCTTGGATACCAAAGTCTTTTCCTAATCACGTAGATGGAATGCTCTGCGTCACGACGTAATATTAAGGAATATGTTGGTGATTGCAAACTCTACAAGGACATGTTCATGGCAATTGCACCAATATAAATATGACTAATAAAGTCATTTGGTAACATTAATTCATATTTATTGTCTAGCAATTAACTATTTCGATATGGTGGCATGCATCTTTTGCTAAATTACTCTGTTTAGATTCTCATATTGTATGAAGGAATACTTTATCAAAATTCTTTCAAATCCAAGCTCTCTAAAAGTTTGGATACAAGCCGAAAGGGACCTTCTGTCAACAAGGTGTAAACAACCTTAAGAGATATGGTAATTAAGCGTCTTCAGACCACCGCTAGATGTAATCCTATCCCTACAGAAAATCTATGATATTTGAGACCTCACTGAGCAACGATGTCCAAAGAATTATTTACAAACATTTCTGAAATACAAATATCGTCATTAAATTTATTTGGATTCATTCTACAATGATTATACTTTTAAAATAATTTATAACTATATAATTTTAACTCTTATAAATGATCTATTTTATACTCGGTCAGGAATTCAATGCTCTTTATGATTGCTAAGACAATCTCTTTTATAAGTCATACAAAAAGTCTTCTCCTATTTCTAGATGGTATTGTCATTGACACTTCTGATACTTCGTATCCCTTGTTCACCCCTTTTTATATAAATAATTATAAATTATATACATATCTTTACTACTCTCATATTTCCTTTGAACTCATAATACCTTAGACTATGTTTCTAGAACCTAGGGAGGGAAATAACTAAGGACGAGTTTGGTCCCTAACCGAGTTCAGGCCGAACTCGGTCTGGGTATTTCCAGCGGCAACATCAGCTCTCGGTTTTGATATAAATCCTTCTTATCCACTCTTCTTCCCCATCCGAAGAGACCTCTCCTCTAAAAAATCCTAACCCTAGTTTGGTGATCTTCATCCCTAAAGGCTCTCTCCTCTCAAAATTTTGGATCTAGGCTCTCCTCTTGGTTCTCCATCACTCTAATCCATCTTTTTGAGGTATATCTTACTCCTCCTATATTTCATAGCTCATGAATTTGGAAAAAGTAGAGGAAAGTTAATGAAGCCTCCTTTTCTCATCCTCCTGATGATGTTTAATATTCTTTATTTTCTTCCATTATGCCCAAACCCGGTGAATTTAATGAATTCATCTTCACATCTATTGAATCTTCAAAATCTTGGTTTAATGGTTTTGTTAAGAGAAATATTTGTAAGGGTAGTCCTATCAATTTTACTACTTTTCATGAACAAAAACCTAAATTTGTTGAATTTTATCTTGATCATCTAGTTACCACTAGGAAACCCATATACCTTATTGCAATTAGAATGTTCTATTGCAATCTTTCTTATGATAGGGGCACTATATTCTCAAGGGTCGGTGGAATAGACATTGAGTTTAACGATATAACTTTAGGCAAAATCCTTAAAATCCTAAACGAGGGTGACACCATAGTTAGCATCGATAAACTTAATTTTGTGGATAACATGACCACCGATTCATTCAAGGATATTTTGTGTTATCCTCATAATTGTCCCATCGGTAAGTTTCATGTCCATTACCTAAACCAAAAATTCTATGAACTTCATCAGATTGTCTACTCTACCATCCTACCCAAGCAATCCTCTAAAGATGAAGTTTCTTATCGGGAGATGGTCGTCTTATATCATTTCCATACCTCCACTGCCTTCATCCTTCCTAAGACCATTATCAGACAGATAATAAACTATTGTGCGGCCAAGAGCCAACTTCCTTATGCTATGTACCTACCGATCATCTTTGAACACATCTATATTCCTATGGATGAGCCGACTTATCTCTCTGAGCCAGCCTACCTCTCTAAGGCTCGCAGAACTGAGCCAACTTTTCCTTCTGATGATGACTCTCATCTGATTCTAATAACCCGACTGTCCCTGTTGACCCTACACCTCCTGCCATATCCACTCCAGCGGTATCTGCACCATCATCCTCTACACCTTCTGCTTCCTTGGATTTTATCCAAGAGATATTTTGCGAGCAGTTTCGACTGTAGAACGCGTTGATAGCTACTCAGTACCGTGAGGAGAACGCCTTTATATTTGCTTAACTCTGGGAGCAGAACAACATGTATATCACTCCTCTCTGCGATCAGCATTATCGTACCACTATTCAGGACCACTCCTTGGCCAACTCCATAGCAGACTTACATTATCACCAGGCTCATCATCCTGTCACACCATCCCCAGTTGTTCGTAATCCTTCTCGACCTGGCTACCGAGTCGATGATCCATTCTTGTAGCAGTACTTTGACCCGACATGAGAATACTTTGACGACCACCCACCTACTAATGACCCTACATATGATGACGATCTGTAACTGCTAGTATGCTGAGATGATATCGTCTTTTGTGCTATTCTATAATATGATGGTTATTGTATGGATCTATATTATTTTAGCTTTATGGTTGTACTAGGAACCTTTATGCTCTATTTATGATATTTCTATGTGTCTGGTGAAAATCTTCTAAATACTGTTTTTAATCTATGCATGTTAGGCTTATTAATTGTTCTGCACTCAGGATAAAAATATTTTTTACTATGATGATTTGTTCTTTTTTAAACACATCGTATTCATATTTGGTTATTGTGCATTTATATTCATATTTCTTTAAACTTCATCATTTACTTCGGGAGAGCATTCCTTACCTCCTTATGATAAAATGACAAAAGGGCAGAAATAAAATAATAAATAGATGAGTTATGACAAATAAATGAGTTACTAGATTTATTGCTAAAAAATAAATATAATTCTCATAAATATTTATACATTTCCAAGACCAAACAACTTTTTCAGGTCTACAAATCAGCCCTCTCAACTTTCAGTACATTTCAAAAGAAATATTCTCTTACGAGGGAGCTCTTTTCAAGCTAGCATCAAATGCTACCTAATATCTAATCTGTATTTGGCATGGTTTGTCAATTATCATAATGGGGGAGATTGTTGACACAAAAGTACAGACTGTTGTCAAGTTGTACTGATTGTTAGTCACAGTGAACCTGATTCTGATAATCGACAAACACTGAGTCAAAAGTACAACTACTAGATTCGAAGAATGCCTACTGAAGTCAAGCCGCATTTCTACCAAAGGCAGACATTTGCATCAGCTTCTGGATCGATCATTGTCTAAGTTTTTAATATTTTAGTAATGTAATTTTATATTGAGTCTAGGACTGATGTGAGTCGAGTTGCACTGGCAACTTGAAGTACCTGTTTACTTACAAAAATCTACCTCAGTCCACTTACAAAAAGATTACCTTAGTCCACTCAAATGAGCCTAAACACATCTACCCAAAATCAGACCAAACTCAACTTGAACCAAAACTTGGACCAATCTAAAATAGGAAGATCGAACTCAGACCGAATTCTGGCCGAACTCAGACCGAACGTGGTTAGGCCAATTTAGAAACATGGCCAGTTGTCTCCCTGATTTTGTGGCCCCTATAGAAGCATTAAAAGTGTGCCTCAGATAGATGGTACAATTTTCTACAAATAAACCCTACATGTAGAAGATCGACGCACTTTCTACTTGTTCCAGAAGAAAGACGCATATTCTTTTACTTTGGCGCACTTTTAATTGATTTCAGAGGATGGCGCACTATTCAAAGAGTAAAAAAAATGGTACACTTGCTTAATGTTATGAAGGATGGTGCACAAACGATCTTCTCTCTCTCAACATTTAATGCAGTAGATTGACAGCTGATAGAGGAAAAATAGAAGAGTTAGAGGTAATCATTATAGCAGAGATACGACACGCAGACCCAGGTTATCGTTTAGCGACCAGCTACAATGCTATTCTCTTGAAAAGTGTTCCACCGTGCCATTCTTCTTAAAAGTGCACTGCAGTGCCATTTTTCTTCAAAAGTGTTCCGCAGTGCCATTTTCCTTCAAAAGTGTTCCGCTGTGCCATTCTTTCCGAAAGTGCGCCTAAGTGCCATTCTCCTCAATGTGCGTCGTAGTGCCATTTTCTTCAAAAGTTCACCACAGTGTCATTTTCCTCAGAAGTGCGCCGCAGTGACAATCTTAATAAAAATGCGCCAGTCTCCAGGCGACTTCAAAAGTGCGTATACTATCCTAACCGATAATGAGCAGTCACGAATGCGTGTCCTATGTGCCGTACTTTTCATGAAAGGTGTACAAATAACTGTCCTCCATGACCTATGCTTTCCTCGTATAGGAAGCTATGTGTCAAGCAAGCAACAAGTTATGACCCACTCATACAGAACGTATGGTGTTAATCCACCAAAAGTGTCTGCATAATAGTAAAATAGTATTGACTGTCCATAGAGCACGCACACTCTCATAACCGCTCCTAAACTCTATAAAGGGGGTCAGAGAGATAGATAGAGAAGGGGGACTAGAATTCTCAAGTCTTTGAAATTGAAGAGCAGAATGAGAGAAATAGAAGCTTCTCGTGCCATTGTGTCAGAGCATTCTTATTGTTCAACTCTCCAAGTTGTTCGCAGTAATCTTCAAGTATTTGAAATTCAAGAGTAGAGCTAAAGAAATAGAAGCTTCTCATGCCGTTGTGCCAGAGCTTTCTTATTGTTCAACTCTCCAAGTTGTTCGTAACATTCCCAATATTTCTTTGTCGTCGTGTGCATTTCTTCATCGTCGAGTGGTCCAAGGAGTAAAGTGATCGTTCGCAGATCAGATCTCTACAGCTATACTTTTCTAGAATCAATTGTACTTATATTCCTATTTAGGATTTTTTTTTATACTTTTTAATAGTTTGTAATACAAAAAGTTTCGTATGAACTTTTTATCGCAAACAGCCCCCAACGTTTGAAAATTTGAATATCCTACACCGAATTTTGGCTGAACTCGATTTGCTAACAACCTATAAATAGGAATGGATTTTTCATAATTAAAATTATCTAATTCACTCCCTTCTCTTCATCTTTCTATCCTATAGTGAGCTATATCCTTGAGCCTAAATTTTTCTATCTCCAAGATCAAATCCCTACCCTTCTAGTGCCAAGTGCGATCTCGGTTAGAAGTCTACTTGAGTTGTAATAGATTGGTTCATCAAGCCTCTTTTCTGTTGTGAAGTCATTAAGTTCTTCGTATCAAAAGCTTGAGGAAGTTAGCAAGCCTTCAGATCAAAACTTGTGATTCACTATTGATGATTATAGTGGATAGAACTCTGAGGAAGAGTTCTAGGGCCTGGACTAGTCCTCTAAGAGGAAAATCAGGACAAAATTTTGGTGTTTGCGCTTGCTCTTTTCTTAACTCAACTGCATATATATTTGTCTTGTTTTTTCTTACTTATATAATTGCCAGTAACAACTATTTACATAACTACTTTACTTACAAGTTAAAAATTGATTACTATTTGTACGTCACATATTTTTAACTAGTAGTTTTATTCCGCTGCACACATACGCTCTATTCACCCCCCTCTAGAGTTGCCATCACGGTCCTTCATATCGTCCTCATGTTCCCACGTTGACTCCCCCAAAGAGTGATGACCCCAAGCGACATGGACAAGACGGATAGTCCGGTTCTTGAGTACCTTCTCTCTCCGGTCTAAAATAGACACAGGTTGTTCCTCGTAAGATAACTCGGTACCAACGACTAGTTCAAAATGATCGAGGACATGGCTCAGATTTGGGACATACCTATGCAACTGAGATATATGAAATATTTCATGCACTTCAGGAAGCGAAGATGGAAGGGCAAGGCGATAAACAACATCACCTACCTGCTCGAGAATGTCAAATGGCCCAACGTATCAAGGACTAAGCTTCCCACGGGCACCAAACTTAATGACACCACGAGTGGGCAAAACTCATAAAAATATATGGTCACCGACGGAGAATTTTAAGGGTCTACGATGCTGGTTTGCCCAATGACGATGCCTATCCTATGAAACCTGAATCCGATACCTTATCAATCTGACCATCTGAGTAATCATTTATGTTTCCAATATTTTTTGTTCACCAATATTATCCCATGCTAATGATGACCTATACTTCCTACCATATAATACCTCAAAGGTGCCTTCGAATACTGGCCTGATAACTGTTATTATAGGAGAATTCTACCAGTGTAGATGGTTCTCCCAAGATTTACCAAAATCTAAGGTACAAGCTAATAGCATATCCTCCAAGGTATGAATAGTTCTCTCTGACTGTCCATCTGTCTACGGATGGTAAGCTATACTAAATCTTAACCTGGTACCCAATCTCATGAAAGCTTTTCCAAAAAATAAAAGTAAACCGGGTATCCTGATCTGACACTATACTCACTGGGATACCATGTTGCCTCAGTATCTACTTCATGTACATTTTTGCCAACTATTTTGTGGACTGCCCTACTCTGAAAGGAAGAAAGTGTGCCATATTCATGAGACGATTTACTATCACCCATACTGTACCTTGATCAGTCGGGGATCTAGGTAAATAAATCATAAAGTCCATAGTAATATGCTCCAATTTCTACTCTGGTATCGGGAGAGCCTGTAATAATCCTGTCGGTCTCTGCTGCTCTGCCTTCATTTGCTGGCATACCAAACTCCATGAGACAAATTGTGCTATCTCCCTTTTTATTCTATCCTACCAGAAGTGCTATTTAATGTCCTTGTACATCTTTATTACTCCTGGATGAATAGAATTTTGGAAACTGTGTGCTTCCGTCATCACCTTTGTCGGATATCCCCACTTGGCACGCAAAGACGATTCCCAAATCTTAGTGTTCCATCTTCATGAATTTCCAACTCCTTTCTAAGACCAGACTCGTATTCTGCCCAAATCTTCTAAAACTGCGGATCTCCTACCTGAGCTTCCCTGATTCTCTCCACCAAGGTAGACTATATCTGTAAACTGGTCAAAACCCCTGTATCTTGCGGAAGTACTATCTTAATGCCCATTTTTGAAGATCCTCTAAAATGTGCCTCTGCGTAGTTAACACAAAAATACCCTCTTCTGCTAAGAGCCTCTGCTACTATTTTGCCTTGCTTGGGTGGTACTGGAGTTCTACATCATAATCCTTCAGCAACTCTAACCATCTTCTCTGCCTTATGTTCAAGTCCTTATCGGTGAATACATACATCAGGGTTTTATAATCTGTAAATATCTCTACCCGATTATCGTATAAGTAATGTCTCCATAATTTGAGTACAAACACTACTGCTGCCAACTCCAAATCATACGTCAGGTAGTTCTTCATGATCTCGAAGCTGTCGAGATACATATGCTATCACCCTTCCATGATGCATCATGACACATCCAAATCCTTTCTCAGATGCGTCACAGTAAACCGTGAACCCTCCTGATCCTACTGGAAGTGTAAGGATCAGTTCAGAAATTAACTTTTCTTTCAGTTCTTCAAATGCTGCCGACATTTAATTGACCAAACAAACTTGAATTTTTTACATGTCAAATGAGTTATTGGTACTAAAATCTTTACAAAATCTACTACGAACCTTTGATAATATCCTGCTAGTCCAAAAAAACTTCGTACATCTACTACTGTCCTCTGGACTGGCCAATTCTCTACTCCCTCGACCTTCTTGGGATCCACTACCACTCATGCCCATAAAATAATGTGGCCCAAGAATGACACATGATCTACCCAGAACTCACACTTACTATGCTTCTTATATAACTAGTATTTTCTAGGAATTTATAAAACCTTCCGAAGATGTTCCTTATGCTCTTTCTTCTTATGAGAAAAGACAAGGATGTCATCTATGAATACCACTACCAATTGATCTAGGTATTGTATGAAGATGTGATTCATCAAATCCATGAATACTGTTGGTGCATTGGTAAATCCAAATAATATTACCAAAAACTCATAATGTCCATACCGTGACCTGAATGATGTCTTAGCTATGTCCTGCTCTTGAAATCTCACTTGATGATATCTTAATCAAAGATCTATCTTAGAAAATACTCTAGCTCCACTCAACTCGTAAAACAAATCATCTATCCTGGACAAAGGGTACTTGTTCTTCACTTTTATTGTATTTAGCTGTCTATAGTCTATACATAACTGTGTCGACCCATCCTTATTCTTTACCAGTAACATTGGCGCTTCCCGTGGTGATCCACTAGTCTGAACGAACTTCTTTACCTTCAGTTCCTCCATATGCTGGTATAGCTTATCGAGCTCTATTGGCGATATCTAATAAACCTTACTGGATACTAGCTCTGCTCCTGATATCAATTCTATATAGAACTCTACTTCTCTTACTAGGGGTAATCCTGGAAGCTCCTCAGGAAATACATCCATGAACTCATCAACTATCTTGGGAATATGTTTCTCTGCCCTCTCCTACTGCAATAATCCCTTCTTCACGTCGTTCTTCTACTAATATGCTAAGGATAAACTCGTCTAGACCAGAAATGCAAAATATTACTCTACCTTTATAACAGTCTATCATCACATGACTGTCTCTCATCCAGTCTATGCCTAGGATAACGTCAAATTTACCTATAGAGAACTCGATCAACCTTGCAGGTAATGAATGCCTATACACTATGACTGGACAAGCTAAGCTTACTCTACTAACTCCCACGCGCCCATTACCAGTAAGTATATTCAGCCTCGCTGGCAAGGTCTCGAACTCCTATCCAATATGTGTCATAAATCGTACAGGTACAGACGAATGGGAAGCTCCTGAATTAAGTAATGCTCGGGCAAAAAAAGATGCGACAAGAATATTACCTACCACTATATCACCTGATGCCAAAGCCTCCTCCAAGGACAAAGTAAAAGCTTGCCCTTGGCCCTACTAAGCACCCTGCTGCCTTCCTTGGATACGCAGTTGCAGTCTCTGCTGACCTAGTTGCTGTTGCCTATATATCTGAGTCAATATCAACAACGGATGCTGCACTAACGGCCGCACTCCCAATACTGGCCTCCAGAATGCACTGCTCTTGGTGCTGGCAATGTTGGGAACTACTGAATTGGCCCTCCTGGCCTCGGTATTAACAGACAAGTGCTTATCTTATGGTCTACACTACCATACCTCAAACATAGCCCATTTGCTGATCGAGACACATCTCTAGTGTGCCCTCCCTTACAGCAGTAAGTATACCCCATCGGTGCTTCTATGCACTATTGTTGCTGTTACGGCTGATGTAGCCGAGATGGTGCTATTACCACTGAGGTCACTGGCCTCTATGGTACTATATCATGGATACGAATGCCATAAGATGGTGCTGACGTCCGTGGTACTGCTCCTCCTCCACTCTAAGCATGGGACCTCTTCTGGCCTCCTATCATTGAAGCTAGCCTCTGGATGGTAAGCTCGTGTCTCCTTATTTCTACTAGCATAGAATCAAATATCTGGTAGTTATGCCCCTCTACAAACTGTAAGATCTCTAAATAAAATCAATATTGAAACCTCAATGCACTCTTCGGCTCTGTAGCTACCATTATCAGGGCGAATCTACTCTACAGCAGAACTCTGCCGCATAACCATCCACCATCCTACTGACCTGCTTGAGACCGACGAACCTCTGCTATAGATCATACTGTGCTACCACTCAAAAATACTTTCTCTTAAATCTTCTCCTAAAGAGATCCCAAGTGATAGGATGCCTCAAGCCAACTTCTTCCGAAGCCCACCAATCACAAGCAAGGTCCTGAAGTTGTAGTCGGACCTGATCAACCTTTTTCTCATCTGAAACCTTTGTTATTGTCGGTATAGTCTCAATATCCTGTAACCAAACATCTGCCATAATCGCATCCTCTGTGCCATCAAAGTATCTCAGATTAAGTAGGCAAAATCTAATCGACACCCCCAAATTTGTCCTTCCACCCCTCTCTAGAGATGTTTGTAACCCTTGGTTCAACAAGACATTCTGCTCCTGCTGCTGAAGTTGTTGATATTGTTGCACAGCCATCTAGTGCTGCTGGGTGGCCATCATCCCCTAGATGTTCTCCAGTAAGGCAGGGGTATCACGCACTGTTGGTAGTACTGGCACTGCCGGAGGAACCGGGGCCTCTAGTATATGTTGCTCAATATTTTTTGCCACTGCCTCAATCTGATCTTGACCATGAGGAAGCACCGCCTTATGTTGTTGCCCCACATCATCCTGACATGCTAGAAATCCTGCCTCGCTTGCTGCTCCAGCAACCAAGGATGGGGAAGATCTAAAGGAAAGGGATAAGAGACATCAAGAACATGATGAGAAGGGACAAGGAAGCAATCAATTGATGTCTAAATATGGGTATCGAGAAAACAAATTCAGGATTTCAAAGGCATATGTTTAATTGAGACTCCTAAGATCATAACATCCTACAAGTCTGAAAAATAGACCTGCATAGGCCATCACTAAAATCTTGTTATGCCCTAGTACTGAAATAAGGAGATAAACATGGCCAACTACCCCATACAAAGTATAAAATATTGTACGTCGATCACGGTTGTAGAAAGACAATGGGGTGCATACTATAACCAAGTCTCTTATGGTCAGAACATCTATGTTTCAATCATTCAAGCAAGTATCAGTAAGCATATAACAAATAAGATAAAGCAGTAAGGCATCCCTATCAATGTATCAAAATGTTCTTGAGTCTAGCCATTACAAAATATTAGGATAGCGGATTATCAATATTACATGAGTGTATGTAAGATGGAGTCCGAATAATTATAATCATGTAGGGACCTAGTGTCCAGACTAGCCGGCTAATAAGTGTCGGTGGCTAAACGCCAAAAAGAATATAATGTAAAATAACGCGCAAGGAAGAAGAAATCCACTCGTGTCTCTCAGCGGCAATCCGTCTGGTGCGCGCCATCAGGGGAAGATAAGCTAGATCCTGGGGCTCTGGCTCTAAACTTGGCCATGCAAAACCAGTAGGATTAGACCCCAAATATCAAGTACGATAAGGAAGAACAAATGAAGAAACAAAAACAAAAACTCAGATCTTAGCATGTTGATGCATGAGACAAAAACCAATGGTGCGTGCCCTATCCATGACATGATACAATACTCCTACACCAAACAAGGACAAGAAGTGCCATAACACATAAATATAGAATACACCCTTAATTATGGTTCAGTTAAAATGTTTCTACGTTGCAGCTTCGATTCATAGTCTATCGTAACACAATAGCACGACCATACAACCAAACAAGGACAAGGGTTGAACCACCATGCCACGACAATCCATGTTCCTAGACTACTAACAGAAGACACAATACACAAACAAAAAAAAGTTGAATAATATATATATATATATATATATATATATATATATATATATATATATATATATATATATATATATATATATATATATATATATATATATATAATGTAGCTTCGGTCCATGATCTATTGCAACACAACAGCGTAACCCTACAACCAAACAAGGACAAGGGTTGAACCATCATGCTACAATGTCCATGTCCCTAACAACCAATAGATTTAATTAAATCAGCCAAAAATATACTACGACTTGATATGTAGTGTCTGTGTTATCCTAGAATGCATTAAACATAAGGATTTTCAAATCTTGCCATTGCCAAGCAGGGCTAATCGAGCTGGTAATTCAAGCATGTAGTGAGTGATACACCGGTCCCCCGTAAGCCACCGTGCCATTAATTCATGTAAGGAAGTAATCACTTGATAGTATATATATATATATATATATATATATATATATATATATATATATATATATATATATCGTAGCAAGCAAGCATGATCTAGTAGCACAACGGCTCACAAGTATAACATGTAGGCACTCTCGGTGCATGCAAGTGTATCTGCACGGATACAGTAATAAGGTCAGGTATACATAGCAGGCCCAGATCAGATCCTCTTGTGATCAGGATGTCTTGTAATCATGAAGTCATGTCATTCTATTTGAGTTCATGGTCGGGAAATTTTAGTCATCTAGTTCATATTCAAGCACCACTCATTATGGTCAAGCAATAGAAGATAAGAGAAATTCACTTCTCTAGCAATTATACGTCTAAGGCAATGAGTCAAATAGAATAATCAAGCAAATTGCGCACAAACCAAACAAACTATGCACCACGGTCAAAACCAAGCTGTGGCGCACAATATACAAAGTACACTTGGGGACGTCTCGGCGTACTATGCAAGGAAAGAGACATTCTTCTGAATAAAGGGAGAAGAACTATTGTAAAAGAGCGCGCAAGGAAGCACTACTTCTGTACATAGTGCGTGCCCAAACCCAAAAGAGTCCAGGAGTACTAGAGCAAGCTCGACATATTTTGCTTCAAAAGCATGCTCACAAGGAACTAGGCGCACTTTTGCAAAAGTATGTGAGCTACAAGGGGTGGCACACTTTTGAGAAAGTACGCGAATAATCAGGCTAAATGAAAAACATTCATCCTAAGAATAGCACGGCAGTTGAGGGCACACAAATCAAGGGCACACACGGAAATTGAGAAACCAACCAAAGTTTCGTTCCTAAGGAAACGAATAAAAAGAAAGAAAAGTGTGCCAGAGAGCCAAAGTGCACCAACTAAGAAAAGTATGTCAGTCAATGAAGTTGATAAAAAATGGAAGGTTGGCGCACTTTCCTTGGTCAAGAAAATCTCTAAAGGAGTATGCACCCAAAAGTGAGCCAGGGACTTTTTCTCTCAAAAGTACGCCTAAGAATAGTTCTTACTGACATACAATTGCTGGGAAAAAGTAAAGTACCCAGAGTACACAGAGAAGGTTGGTCTGCACAAAGTTTGCCCAAGGGACTTTAGCGTATTTCTGTGCCAACTAAGGGAAATGCACACTTTTTGCATCCACTGTTCTTCTTCTCCGGCCATCAACCTTGGTTGGTGTACTCTTCAGAGTTTTTAGCACATAACTTAGCTGAACTCCAAATCTAACGAAATCAAAAGCTAAGTTGAGTAGAATATAATGCTCTATAATATGAGCTAACTAGTTTTCGCAAGTACTAAGTTCTGAGGAGATCAAATCCCTATAAACTCAAGAAACCCCCATGAAACCCATAGATCAAGAACTCATATATATATATATATCACTCCATCCATCAAAAAAAAAAAAGTACTAAATATGCAAAGGAGCTAGGTACGATCAATCTAACCTAACAATATACAAGAGATAAAAAACCGAAAACATGCATGATCCAAGTTTCATAACCAAAACCAAAAACATGTATGATCCAAGTTTCTTCACCCAAGCAAGATGCACTTGCCTGTGAAGAAAGAAGGAGAAAAAGAACAATTGAAGAGAGAGAAGGAAAGAAGAAGAATATATTGATTTAGGGTATGGTTGTGAACCGTTGGATCACACAAGGTCAATCGAAGCCATACGGTCAACCATGAATCCAAACCAAGCCATGACATGCGTTGGGTTTAAACTAGGGTCGGTCAAGCAAGCAATATGCGCCAGAGTGCACCAAGCAGGGAAAATGTACCAAAATGCACCGACAACAAGGATGCGCCAAAATGCGCCGGAAAAGGGGCTTGACAATAGTATCTCATATACCTTAGCTTATACACCCATCCTAGAATACCTTAGTTATATCTTAACATACCAATATCCAATATGTTAGCCTAATATCTTAGTATGTACATCAATACCAAGATTTACCCCAACTAGTATCTAATACCTTGATGTCTATGCACTTGGTATCTTGGCATTGATATACTAGTATCACACTACAATGGATACCAAGTATCCTACTATCTCACTCCTATACTTCCATATCTAACTACCCCATACTCACTCAAGTCAAAGTCTACTATACACACACACACCCCACAAGTATCAGCACCCACACATACACAAAAATCTGTAGTCTACTATATTCTAACATACCTGAGCTCAAATACCCACTGGATACTCAACGGGTATGCTTCCTTGATGCTCTAAGGCCTGTTTAATATGCTACTGAACCTCCATAAAGCCTACTAAGCTAATACCAGCTTCAATGATACTCTAAACTATGATGAACTACAACTAGGAGCTAGAGTATGTAAACTCATTGAACTGGAACCTAAACACCGAAGCCACAAGTAGTGCTGCATATACCCGAGCAAATGCAATAACTGCATTGCTCCCATACGATGCAATTCCCTTTAGAGCAACTGCTCGACTACCCTCATTGCACTAGTGCACTAACTTCAGACCTCACCCAAGTTGCAAAACCAGCAGTTGCTGCCTGCAACCCTCTCGCCTATAATTGCTGTTGTGGATAGTCCACAACAGGAGATTGCAGGCCCGAGGTTTTGCAACCAGTGTAGTGCACCTTGGTGCCCTTCCAGCTTATCCCATATGCTGTTGAATACAATAAACCTCACTTCCCTTCTGTTGTGCAAGATCTCATAGAGCAGTCCCCTTTATCACAGTGTATTAATTACACTCCACACCATCTATACATAGCACCCTCAATCCAATACTCACACACCGAATACTCATGGATACACCCTTACTCTCTCTCATCTGCACACTACTGCCTCAACATAATCCAAATGCTACCCATTTGTACACTCTATGATACACCTACACAACACTCACACAATACTAAAACTAATACACACCAACTAATACAAACATACTATCAAACACTTAGTGTATAATACTAAGATACACACAAGATACTCATGACACCCTTCGGATACACTCCTCCAATACCAAGATACACCACCAAATCATATAGAAAACAATATATATATATATATATATATATATTTATATATATATATATATATATATATATATATATATATATATATAGTTAAAACATAGCTATTCCTATTCAATTTAGGAGAAAATGACACAATGGGACACCAACACCGGAAACATCAATACTAACCATGCGTATCATAGCAGATCCTGATACGACCTCTATGCATCCAATTGTGGACACAAGGACACTATCAAATAACCAAATAGACATTAATAGTCCTATTAAGGACCAAACTCAAGCACTTGGTGGACACAACTTGGATTTCTCTCAAATTATCCACAAAAATACCTAAAACTATCAAAATAAGAGTCTCTACCACCTAATTCATCACCTATTGGGTTGTACCTAGCCATGGTTGGGTTCCTAGAGGCTCAATATTGAATTTTAACATAAAAATTGATATGAATTAGGGATTATACCTATTGGGAGTTGGATCCTAATAAAACTCTTCCAAATGGATACAAAAGTGAAATGGACACAATCCTCCTAGCTAGCTCATCTCCATGGTCCTCTTTGTTCTCTCCAATGCTCTAGGTCTCCATATAAATTAGAATGAATAGATTTGGATTGGTTTGGAGTTGGTTTGGTAGAGATTTGGGTTAATTTGGGGAAGAGAAAAATTTGGGGAAGAAGGAGGCTAATGAAATAAAATAAATGAATTAGAATCCTAATTGGGACTTGCCTCTTATAGTAGGTTAGGGTAATGCTACAATGCCAAGTTTGTCCCTCTCCATTCTCTAATTAAGTTTTAGAAATGTCATAAAAGGAATCTATTTGGATTATGATGTAATCTAATTAATTAAGGAAGGGTATCTAACTAATATAGAAGATAATATTCTATCAATGACACTAACTAATTAATTCTAACTAACTAAAGTTATTAACTAACATCAATGGCACTAGCTAACTCTAACTAACACTTAGTCAATTATAGCTAACTAGCATACTAACCAATACCAATATTATTATAACTAACACAAATAAATATATCTATATAATTACAACCAATTATGAAATGACAAAAATATCCCTACAAGTGGAAGTGGTGGTTACAGGAAGCAAATACTTTGCCTGCACATCCATGTGCACGGTTTAGCCAAGCACATGAAATGAGGGTAAAGATAAAATTTTCCTCGTCGAACTTGCGTGACGTAATATGTCAAAAATACAAGACGAGAGAAATGACTACTACACATGAAGTGCCTCATCCATGGCACCATTATGCTAGTAGTGTCATCAATTGCTGCTGTACCAAAGTAGCAGACACTCCAGCTAGGAAGTCCGTATTCCAACTACTACAACCTGATGCACTAATGCGATAGGGCCTCATAGAACAAGCACAAGGTGGAAAACATGAAGAAAAAGAGGAGTTGCCCTTCACCTCATGCTACTCGACCTGGATATCTCCATCTACAAAGAGGAATTCACGAGCAAATTTATCCAACCCCCCAGTCTCGACCAGTGTATCAAGAAGTCGGTCGCAAGACAACCAACTAACTGTACCAACAGAATGAGTGTTCCAGGGTATCTAAGGTCGAGGTCTTCATCTGCAGAGACCAAACCACGGCAATGGGGGTAGTATTCCTTCAATAACCGTGCAACTTTGCAAACAAGGGGTAGTAATCTTCCCGTGATCCAAACTAACCCAATGTTCCATGAAGGCAGTTATTGCTATTACAAAAATACGGGAAAGTTTTACGTAATTCGAATACAACAAAGGAGTACAAAGAACCCTAACACCAAGAATTCTAAGTACAATTTTAAGAAATCAAGAAAAGCGTGACGATGAAGATCGAGCACTGTAACTGACACCTTTACTCCGTTGATGATCCGATGATAAAAAAGATTTGCCAAGTCTCTGGGAATCTAAATATACGTCTCTTTGTACGTCTTCGTCCGTGTGTGTCTGGGAAACACATGTCCCAGCTATTTATAGACATTGGAGGATCATGCCGTACATGCGTTTACAGTCTATGAGCATGAGTTTTGAGCTGCCGTACGACCTCCCCAACAGAATACAGTTATAATTTTGTGGGCGCATGCTATGCTACGACTGCCATGTGGCAATAGTTGGTTGCTGCCAAGATCTTGGGTTGTTGGTACCCGTCATGTGTATGACCTAGTCAGTGTGACACGTGGCATGCACCGACTACTTGAAGACCTTGGTTTTTTTCAACAGAAAGATTCTGCCGTAAAGAGTTTTATGGGAATACTGCAACATAAAACTTTGTCTCATGGGGGGAGGGGTTATGGCAACACTGTCGCATGGAAACCTCGTCGCATGGGGATTACGAGAATGCTGCTGCATAACAATCTTGCCACATAGCTCTTAACTGTGCATGGCATTTAACTGTACATGTCTTTTAGATGCACATATCTTTTAGCTGTGCATGGCCACATCAGAATTTTGGTTGCCATTTGGCACATGGTTTAGTAATTTTCTATGCTTCTACAAGACTTCCTTTAATTTTTTCAAACTTAACTAAGTTTGGAATACTTTGAACATAGAAGTATGGACCAGAAAGACGTATAAATGATCTTTCCGCATCGTCTTCGAGCCGCGTGGACTTGGTGCCGCATCATATTTGATGCCACATCGTTCTGATAGACTGTCAAATCTGTATTGATGAGGTCAATCTCGATCCCAGGATGGACAAAGTCACGCATGTTGTGGGATTTAAGGTATCCCTGTTAATTATGACCCTAGAGACATAGGTTCATCCCCATAAATGCTGATTCATTGTTCGATTTTAGCGTCGGATTCATCGAGAATCTAACGTCGAACGGTTTACTTTGCCTCTCCTGAGTCCCATCTTGAACCTATAAATAGGGGATCTGGGGAAGTGAGAAACTGGTTGCTTTTCTTCCTCTTTCCATGTCTCTGTACATTCCTTAAATGAGACCCGACATGGGCCATCCTGTTGAGCACTTTCTAGACCCGTGGCCGTTGATGATTCGATATCTCATTTTCCTTGACTCGACCGAAGGTAGGAAAAAGTGCCTTGGTCTTCCTTTCCCAACACTAGAGAAAAGGTGACACTTCTCGTGCCTTTACTTGGACACATGGACACATATGTACAATCTGTCGCATGTATGGATGACTATCTGGAACATGCATAGATAACGACCCTACCGTCGACATGCATGGTCTTTTGTCGAAAGGCTCCAATATGAAGATCAGTGGATGGCAAGAACCTTTCGCCATGTGCTTGGATGCAACTATCTTAGGACGTTCATTGAGAGCATGCACTTGAAGGCCATGCACGACCACTCTATGCAGAGATGCAGTTGTCTTTATGAGGCACTTCATCTAGAATTTATACTGTGGTTGGTTGCACACATCGATCCAAAGATGTTGTTCATGCCCATGTGCATGAATGACTCATTTTTGGCCTTCAGAGCCCTACTTCAGAGGAACGTGCATACTGCGCATATCTTTTTTGCTGTACGAACTTGTAAGCATTGTGACTTGGTGTATTCTTTTGTCATACAGGGTTTGCCTTGGGTCTCGATGGAGCATGGAAGGATATCATAAGTCCCATTGTTCGCGATGAACAAACATATTACCCGGAAGACTATTTGTCGTCTTTCAACCTAGCTCGCTGTAGCTATTCTCCAACATTTTTGCTGTACCGATTACAGGGTTGGGATTAAAATCCCATCCGAGACTTCTATCTACAGCTCATCAACATGGCAGAAGTGGGGCCCATACGTATTTATGAGAGCCTATTTCTGTGTTGTAATCCCTTGTTATCCCTCAATATGGATTCTTTTCCATGTATTGAGGTTTGCACTGAGGAGTTTGCTGGAGAGATAACCCAGAATGTACTGAGCTGCCGGTTTCACTTGTATCGGTACTAGAAACAACACAGAGGGGTCCCCTGATGGAGAAGTTTCTGTGAGATTTTCTATCAAATGTACTCATGATCTTGAATATCAATGAAAAGCTTTAATTGATTTTTATCTAATGTAATTGATTTTTATCATATGTACTCATGATTTTGAATATTTGTAAAATCCCTAATCCTAGAAAACTGTATTTACCCTTTTTAGTTAATTATTAATTTAATTGTAGAAATTATGAGCTAATTAGGAGAAATAGATTTTATTTAATTTTTATTTTAGGTGTTTGTGAATTTAGGAGATTTATGGAGCCAGTATAAATTTTTCCTAATTTATTTCATGTAGGAGACCCTTTGGACAGTTGCTAGCTTAATGGTATGCATTAATACAAATTCTAGATTTTTCTATATGTATATATATATATATATATATATATATATATACACACACACATATATATATTTCTAAAGGAAAAAGAAAGAAAAAGAAATGGAAAAGTAAAAAGAGATAAAGAAATAAGAAAAAAAGAAGAAAAAAAAACATTCCTTATTGGATCATATTTCTACCCGCTTAACAGCCAAACCCTACCCTAATACCCATCAACCCGCCCGGCCCTTTAGAAATAAGTGCAGCAGCAGCATCCAGCGGATGCTAACCCCCCCACCCCCGCGTTTACGATCTCTCTCTCCCTCTCTTCCTTATATATATCGGCTTCATCTCGACCAAAAACCCTAACCCTAATTCATTCTTCCCATCTAAACCTTCAACCACGCCGCCCTCGACCAGAGACCACCGACCTCAGCCACCTCCAGCCGCCGAAAACCGAATCCAGACGACCGCGACCCCGCGCAACCCCGCGCGTTACAATTTCAATCAGCGAAGTACCTGTGTTCCAGCCCTGTTTCTCGGCTCCTCGCTCAACCAAACTTGACCCCGTCTTCGCTGGTACGATCCCGACATATCCCTCTCTAAATTTTATAGATTAGTTTCCATCGTGCAGCGTGCAAAACTAGGTAAAAAATCGATGCCAAGTCGATAAAAAACTACGTTTTTAAAATCCAGAATAACTGCTGTAAACTACATAAGTTCACAGACTCGTATCTCCCACCACAGAGATCCGAATTCAATTTTTCTTTTTGGTATGCGGAGACCACTTGACCTAGTTTAATTTATACTATTTATATTAATTTATGAACTGTTGTATGTAGAATTAAACCAGTTAGAAAACCCCAAAAACTTACTTTTCCAGATTTCTAAAAATTACGATACGGAGCGTGCCCCGCCAAACGGGACCGCCCCTTCGTGTACCAAGTGTACCAAAATGTGCGCAGAGTGTACCCGGACATGTGAGATTTTGTGGAAACTGATTTGGATGCGTGTGCGGGTCGAAATCAGCCCGTATCCGCAGCAAATCTTCCATGTCGTAACTTTTGCAAAAGCCTTGCGCATTTTATGCACGCTCGTCAGAATGTGACAAAACTTGTGCCACTGGACTCATGGTATCGCGCTGGTCATGTGACCCAATTTTCACGTAATTCTGAGACAGTTGACTAAGTCACAAATTGGCGGGCCCTACGGTTGACTTTTGGACGAGTTTGTGTTCGGCTCAGCGGAATCCAAAACTGGACGTACCGTTGAGTTTGTACTGACTTTTAGAGTTCGTTTGACCTATAATTTGTCCCATTTAGAGACCTTTACCCCTGGCACACTTTTTGATGCAAAGTGGGCCACGTGTGGATCCCGATTTGACCTAAAATTACCGTTTTGCCCCTGTGTCCAAATTGGACGAAAGGGTAGTGATTTTTAGCTATCTCGCTTATTCTGGAAATATTGGTGATGTCTATTTCAGCATCCGGAGACGTTTATTCTGAGGCCGCAGCTTCTACTCCTGTGCGCGTGACATCTGGACGTTACACTTTGCAGCTTTCTTGCCAGGCAAGATACCTTGCCAAATTATTTACAGTACTTTGTATGCTATTTATATTTCTGTTTATTCATTGCATGTGTAGTTCGTTCAGTCATTACTATATATATTAGATATGTTGACACACACTTGACACCTAGTATCATGAGAGGACAATCATTAGGCGTATGGGCTTTAACCAATCTGGTAAACCGTAGTATATAGCTTGCACTACGGGCGTGTGTCGCGCTAGTTGCTACCCCCGAGATATGTCAATTTCTTTAGAGTCACGCTGGTCGCTACCCCCAAGGTATGACAATTTCTGATGTCCACTAGCGGGTGTGTGAGTTGTGAGGCTTAGATCGAGTAGCCTACCCTTGCCCATACGTCGAAAAGTTATCCTCATTTGTATTTCATATAGATTGTCTTGTACAGCGTACTTATATATTTTTTTGTCTATATTGCATGTTTACTGTATTTATTTGACTTGCTTCTATGTATCTTGTTATGTCCCTATGAGGACCTGGTCCCTTGCTAGGTATAGACGACCAGGAGTATCCGCAGGAGTACGGACCTGGACATGACGCGTTACTTTTTGCCGAGGAGGTCTTACCTTCTGAGAATCATTGATTAGCGAGCGATGGATCTTTTTAGCTGATACACTTCTGTCATCACATTATTTTTATATTGGAGATTTTATACTCCTCTCTCATTTTAGTTTTGGATATAGTCTTTGGTAGTGGATTTGTCTCCACCCAACTATTATTTTGGCTATTTCAGACTCCTTATTTTAGTTTAGTATTTCTTTTCTATGACTTGTTGTGTGGATGAGATTAGCATATCTGTGACTTATGACATTATATATACCATATGTGAGTTTATATTCATATTACAGCGCAAGTATGTATCATGGTATCCATATATTGGAGTTGCCATATACGTATGACTGGCATGCTTACGTGTTCCTAGTCCTACGTATTTTGGGACTGGGGTGTGACATGTTTTTGTGGTGGCCTATGCAGGTCGAGTTAGCCGTTTCGGTTACGTAACTATACCGAGCGGGCCTGCACCTAGGATTATAATTTTAGATCTCATCCACACTTGACTATAACTTACCTTCCTTCCAACATGTCCTACTTAAGTGCTTGCATCCTGCTTGATTCATGTACCCTTCTTAATTCTTTGTCCATCTCTTACAGAGAGATAAATTTGTGTAACGGGCATGCCGCCACCGGGGACAACACGTCTCCAGGGGACGACGACCAATCACAAGGAGAGACCTCAACGACACCTCTTCTTCCCGGACCGGATGGACTGACTAGCAATCAAATTCCATTAACTCCTTCCACGATACCTAATGGGACCCTTCCAGCTTATTCAACACCACAGGATGGCCAGACACAGCTGTTCCAATTCTTCCAGATGATAATGCAGGAACAGAGGCAGCAAGCAGCGGAGCAGAGGTTAGAATTTCTGGCAGCACTTAAGAGAAAGGCTGTACTAGCCCTACACCAACCCAGGCACTAGTTTCAGTATCACAAGCTCGGGTTGGTTCAGTCAAGGACTTTGTGCAGATGGTCCCCAAGCCATATAAAGGCAATGAGAGTCCAGAGGAGACCACGAACTGGATTGCAAATACTAAGAAGTTGTTAGAGGCGTCACAACTACCTACTGACCTATGGATGATAGGCGTAAGGACTCAGTTAGAAGGCAACGCGCATCACTGGTGGGAATCAATGGAGCGCCAATTGGGTACGCGTCAGACTTGGGAACAATTTTTGGAGTGCTTTGAGAGGAAGTACTTCCCGAACACTGTAAGGGACGCATTGTACGATCAGTTTCTCCATCTGGAGCAGGGAAACAAGACAGTTGATGAGTATGACACAGAGTTTAGCCGCCTCAGTAAGTATGGCACTGTCGTAATACCTAATGACTTAGAGAAGGCTAAGAGGTTTCACCCTGGGCTGACTCAGGAGCTCCAATACTACACTAGCTCACAGTCCTGGATCTCTTATGCAGAGTTATTAACAGAGGCCAGGATTCAGGAGGCCATCAACAGGGGAAACAGAAATCAGCAGAGAATTCACCAAGGACCAGTAAGGACACAGCTAGGAGGACCTATTAGACACCCTTTGACACGCCAGCAACCAGATAGTGTCGCACCATACCCAACCAAGGGGCACCGTACTTGTAACTTTTGTGGTATATCAGGTCATATTTATAGAGATTGTCGTCGTCGATTGGGGCTGTGCATGGTATGTGGATCAAGTCACCATCAAGCCCGAGAATGTCCTCAGCAGAACCAGAGGTCTATGGCATTAGAATCAGGAACACTGCATACACCCTAAAGTATAGAAGACCAAAGGAACCCACCACTGCTTCTACAGTCTGCACAAATGGAGGAGACTAGACCCCAGTTGAATAACCAAGGACAAGGTCAAGCACTCATTATGACAAATATAGGAGAGCAGACCCATGAAGCCGTAGATACAGGTACGACCTTTTAGTTATATTGTCATTGCATACTCATGACCCCATTTTGACACAAGATCTTAGATGTACAAATAGATGTAGAATTATATATATGGTAGTTTAGCAGTTATGAGAATATATTTCTATTCTACCCAGATGGCATATACGCGATGCTAATGGATGACGTGAGTAACAGTAGTAGTATTCTTCCCCTATCCTTATCTCGCCCTCTTGGGTGACTCATCTCCTCTTTTTATATCTATTTCTTATCTCGTGCTTAACTCTTCCTATCATAGTTGTATCTTTTTGTGCCATTATGAATTGTTTGATTTATATCAACCTCACCCTTATTTTGTTAGTTAAATATAAACGTATTAGTAATGCTTGATAACTAAGGATGAGTTCTTAATAATAACCCTTATATATATGCACTATAGCAGTATCTATATTCTTTTATTAATTTAACCCTTAAGTAGCACCATGTAGCCTAATAGAAATTTGTTAGATCATTTGAAATAGATTATACCCCTAATAGTTAGTCAAGACCTTAAGTGTTTTCCTAAAAACTTAGACTATGCCTAGGAAAGAGTTGAAGGCACTTGTTACGAACTGATGACTATAATAAATTGCTGGCAAGGTAGCGATAGTTTTAGCCAGACGATTATGGTAGAGTAGTCGAATTACTTGCAGCCATACTGGCCAGGTGGTGTGGCAGTATTAGACTACGATACTTGACGGTTACGGGGAAAAGTCATAGTTATGAGATTCTAGACAGGTATCCCAAGATTCTCGACCCAATAAATGTATTTGCCTTATAACCTAGACAATAGCTTCAAAGAATGTGACTACTAGTAGAATTCTTGTAAGTTGGGTAGTGTAGACGAGTTAGAGGATGATAGAATAGTGTATGGACAATAGATGAGGAAGTGTTAGAATGGCAGACCACACCATTTATGAAGTCCTGCTAGATAGCAATGTAGTGTAATAGCTATAATAATTATTATGAATATGGGTTAGTGTCAATTTTGAGGACAAAATTTTTATAAGTTGGGTAGAATGTAAAACCCTTAATCCTAGAAAACCGTATTTACCCTTTTTAGTTAATTATTAATTTAATTATAGAAATTATGAGCTAATTAAGAGAAATAGATTTTATTTAATTTTTATTTTAGGTGTTTGTGAATTTAAGGGATTTATGGAGCCAGTATAAATTTTTCCTAATTTATTTCATGTAGGAGACCCTTTGGACAGTTGCTAGCTTAATGGTATACATTAATACAAATTCTAGATTTTTCTATGTGTATATATATATATATATATATATATATATATATATATATATATATATATATATATATATATATATATACATATATATTTCTAAAGGAAAAAGAAATGGAAAAGGAAAAATAGAGAAAAAGAAATAAGAAAAAAAGAAGAAAGAAAAAAAAACATTCCTTATTGGATCCTATTTCTACCCGCTTAACAACCAAACCCTACCCTAATACCCATCTACCCGCCCGGCCCTTCGGAAATAAGAGCAGCAGCAGCATCCAGCGGATGCTAACCCCCCCGCCCCCGCGTTCACGATCTCTCTCTCCCTCTCTTTCCTATATATATTTGCTTCATCTCGACCAAAAACCCTAACCCTAATTCATTCTTCCCATCTAAACCTTCAACCGTGCCGCCCTCGACCAGAGACCACCGCCCTCAGCCGTCTCCAGCCGCCGAAAACCGAATCCCGACGACCGCGATCCCGCGCAACCCCGCGCGTTGCAATTTCTATCAACGAAGTACCTGTGTTCCAGCCCTGTTTCCTGGCTCCTCGCTCAACCAAAATTGACCCCGTCTTCGCTGGTACGATCCTGACATATCCCTCTCTAAATCTCGTAGATTAGTTTCCATTGTGCAACGCGAAAACCTAGGTAAAAATTGACGCCAAGACGATGAAAAACCACGTTTTTAAAATCCAGAATAACTCCTTTAAACTACCTATGTTCACGGACTCGTATCTCCCACCACAGAGATCCGAATTCAATTTTTCTTTTTGGTATACGGAGACCACTTGACCTAGTTTAATTTCTATTATTTATATTAATTTATTAACTGCTGTATGTAGAATTAAACCAGTTAGAAAAATCTAAAAACTTACTTTTCCAGATTTTCAAAAATTGTGATACGGAGCGCGCCCCAACAAATGGGACCGTCCCGTCGTGTACCAATTGTATCAAAAGGTGCGCACATTGTACCCTGACATGTGAGATTTCATGGAAACTGATTTGGACGCATGTGCGCGTCGAAATCAGCCCGTATCCGCAGAAAATCTCCCGCGTCGTAACTTTTGCTAAAGCCATATGCATTTCGTGCACGCTCGTCATAATGCGACGAAACTTGCGCCACTAGACTCGTGGTATCGTGCTGGTCCTGTGACCCAATTTTCATGCAATTTTGAGACAGTTGATCAAGTTGCCAATTGGTGGGCCCTACGGTTGACTTTTGGGCGAATTTGTGTTTGGCTCACCGGAATCCAAAATTGGACATACCGTTGAGTTCGTACTGACTTTTAGAGTTCATTTGACCTATAATTTGTCCCATTTAGAGACCTTTACCCCTGGCACGCTTTTCGATGCAAAGTGGGCCACATGTGGATTCTGTTTTGACGCGAAATTATCGTTTTGCCCCTGTGTCCAAATTGGACGAAAGGGTAGTGATTTCTAGCTATCTTGTTTATTCTGGAAATGTTGGTGATGTCTATTTCAGTATCCGGAGACGTTTATTCTGAGGCAGCAGCTTCTACTCCTGTGCGCATGACATCTGGACGTTACACTTTGCAGCTTTCTTGCCAGACAAGATATCTTGCCAAATTATTTACAGTACTTTGCATGCTATTTATATTTCTGTTTATTCATTGCATGTGTAGTTCGTTCAGTCATTACTATATATATATTAGATATGTTGACACACACTTGACACCTAGTATCATGAGAGGACAATCATTAGGCGTATGGGCTTTAACCAATCAGGTAAACCATAGTATATAGCTTGTACTACGGGCGTGTGTCATGCTGGTCGCTACCCCTGAGGTATGTCAATTTCTGTAGAGTCGTGCTGGTCGCTACCCCCGAGGTATGATGATTTTTGATGTCCACTGGCGGGTGTGTGAGTTGTGAGGCTTAGATCGAGTAGCCTACCCTTGCCCATACGTCAAAAAGTTGTCCTCATTTATATTTCATATAGATTGTCTTGTACAGCGTACTTATATATTTTTCGTCTATATTGCATGTTTACTGTATTCATTTGGCTTGCTTCTATGTATCTTGTTATGTCCCTCTGAGGACCTGGTCCCTTGCCAGGTATAGACGACCAGGAGTATCCGCAGGAGTATGGACCTGGACCTGACGCGTTACTTTCTGCCGAGGAGGTCTTACCTTCTGAGCATCATTGATTAGCGAGCGACGGATCTTTTTAGCTGATACACTTCTCTCATCACATTATTTTTATATTGGAGATTTTATACTCCTCTCTCATTTTAGTTTTGGATATAGTCTTTGGTAGTGGATTTGTCTCCACCCAACTATTATTTTGGATATTTCAGACTCCTTATTCTAGTTTAGTATTTCTTTTCTATGACTTGTTGTGTGGATGAGATTAGCATATCTATGACTTATGACATTATATATACCACATGTGAGTTTATATTCATATTACAGCGCACGTGTGTATTATGGTATCCATATATTGGAGTTGCCATATACATACGGCTGGCATGCTTACGTGTTCCTAGTCCTACGTATTTTGGGACTGGGGCGTGACAATATTAATAAATTTTTTTTTATCCAGAACTTCTCTTCGTACTTGTTATGGGTTATGAATATGATGATTATACTAGAGGTGGTAAGAACGTAGTATAATATTATAGCTTGGGGACATCCCACTGGGGGATTCTTTCAATAGACTCATTATCTATAGAGTACTGGATTGATTGCATAATACAAGTTCGAGACTATGCCCTATTAGAGATGACATGGACGTGATAGGTTAAAAGATCAATGGATAAGAATGTTTGCACAGAGGTACCAGCAAACATAGGATTCCGCTAGAAGTATCTCATTCAGAGGTTTTGAGACAATGATAAGATTAATTCTGTAGGATGGAGAAAACAAGGCTGAAGTAATGTGGTCATAGTAAGGTACTTTATGGAGATAGAGATAACAAGACAGAGGTAATATGGACGTGACTATTTTATTTTGCTCAAATATTCACTCCACTGGGAAGAATGAGCAGCTTATAGTTTAGAGTTGGTATGGACGTGAACTACCATTTTTTGGAGAGTTTTTTGTAGACCCATTATCTGTTGCGTATTTGGGATTCCAGAGTACAGATAATAGATATATTGTGGGGGAAGCATAAATCATATTGCATTGTATGCACTTGCTGGGGAAGGATGAAATGTAAACACGGTACATTATTTTTTCTTTAGGCTAACTTGCTGGGGATGGAAAATAAATGCCTAGCTCAGACATAGTACTTTTTGGGGAACTTGTTGTTAATCGACATTGTAAGCCCCCTTATTTTGAAATAAGATTATTTTGGTAATTTTTTATTTATTTATTTTAATTACTTTAGTTAATAGACTAGAGTCATAAAATTTTAAAAACCTTCTTTTAGATATATGACACTTTGCCATGGCTTTGATATTTTGAGCAATGTATGACCTTTTTTCTTCCAACAAAATTTATAATATTAATCTTGATTGAGTCTAATATAGTTAAAACATGGATGTTGTATTTATTTGATCTCTCTCATGCTCCAAAAATATTGACGAACGTCTAGAATTACGGTTACCGTAAAAATACCTCTTTTTGACTAGAACTTGACCCAAACCCTACCCAAACACGTGTAGTGTCACTACCACATTTTCTAGGAAAGGGTATTTTAGTAATTTCCTATTTAATTAATTATTGTGCTTGATAAATAATTATTTGTTGTATTATTTAATTGTTGTTAGATATTAATTAATTATTTTGGACTTGTGTTAGTGGACCTAACTAGTTTAGTTTAGACCCATGGACCAACATGAATTAATTGGTTAAAACTTAGCCCAATTAGAAAGCCCATTGTTAAGGAGATGGATTAAATTAATTAAATCATTAGACTAGAAGCTTTCTTCCTTAATTATTTCGTCATGAGAGGTTCCAAGGGGTATAATGGATATTACATGATAACTTGAGGGAGAGAAAAGGGGCCGGCCGATTTAATTAGAGGAGAAAATTTTTCTCTCCTCTTTTCATTCCAAATCTAGATCTAGAATTCTCCATTACCAAATTTCTTTTATTCCTATTTTATTTTATTCCAATTCCTTCCAAAATTACCATTAGAGACTTGAGAATTAAGGATCTAGAAGGAGGAAGCAAGGATCTACAAAGAGGAGCAAGGATCTACAAGTTGGAGGCAATTTTATCTCAATTGGAGATTTTATTAGGAATCCATCTCCCAATAGGTACAATTCAGTTTCCCCCCTTAATTTAGGTTCTAAATCTGAGATTTAACCCTGGAAAATCAACCCATATGCATAGGCTACCCATAAGATTTGGTTTTGTGTTCATAGGAGGCCTATGGAGAAAGTTATGGTACTTTTTGTGTCAATTTTGGGGAAATTCCGATATTGACATTTGTTGTGTGTGTCAATTGATCCTATAGATTAATTTGGCATGTGCTTGTGTATTTGGGGCTAGTATCGTATCCACAATTGGGTACGTGTAGGTCGTATCCCAATAATTTGGTGATACGTGTTGATTTGGGGGTTTTCCCTCCGACATGGGACTTTGTACCTGTCGAAGAAGGATGGATCGGTGCGCATGTGCATTGATTACAGGGCTTTAAATAATCTCATTATCAAGAATAAGTATCCTTTACCATGGATTGATGATCTGTTTGATCAGTTAAGTACAGCCAAGGTGTTTTCTAAGATAGATTTGAGATCAGGCTATCATCAGGTAAAGGTGAAGCCGGAGGACATACCGAAGACTGCTTTTAAAACTTGGTATGGTTAGTATGAGTTTATGGTGATGCTATTTGGTTTGACTAATGCACCGATGGTGTTCATGAACTTGATGAACAAGGTGTTCCACCAGTACCTTGACAAGTTTGTGGTGGTATTCATCGACGACATACTCATATACTCGAGGACACTGGAGGAGCATGAGGAGCATTTGAGGATTGTGTTGGATGTGCTGAGGAAGGAGAAGCTGTATGGGAAGTTGTCCAAGTATGAGTTTTTCTTGGACAAGGTGGAATTCTTAGGGCATGTTGTGACTGGTGATGGTATTTCAGTGGATCCGAAGAAGATTGCAACAGTAGAATCATGGAAGACCCCGAGTTCGGTAGCAGAGATCATGAGTTTCTTGGGATTAGCAGGCAGGAAGTTTGTGCAAGAGTTTTTTGAGGATTGCCGAGCCGATGACCAGACTCACTAGGAAGGATGTGGAGTTTGTTTGGACGAAGGATTGCCAGGTTGCTTTTGAGGAGTTGAAGAAGAGATTGACGTTTGCTCCTATTTTGATATTGCCATCACGGTCCGGAGGTTTCACTATTTATAGTGATGCATCAGGGAAAGGTTTGGGTTGTGTTCTTCAGCATCATGGGAAAGTGATTGCCTATGCATCCAGGCAATTATGTCCTCATGAAAAGAACTATCCTACCCATAATTTGGAGTTGGCAGCAGTCATATTCGCTCTAAAGTTCTGGAAATATTATTTGTACGGAGAGCGTGTGGAGATCTTCACAGACCACAAAAGCTTGAAGTACATTTTCATGCAGAAGGAGTTGAACATGAGGCAGCGTCGGTAGTTAGAACTGATGAAGGATTTTGATATCTCTTTGCAATATCATCCTGGAAAAGCAAATGTAGTTGCCGATGCTTTGAGCAGGTATCCGGTAGCTATGTTCTTGACGCAGGATCGATATTTATTGGAGGACTTAGAGAGCTTGGACATTGAGGTAATTGTTTCTGGTGGTGCTATACAGATGTGGGGATTGTAGATACATTCAGATTTGATGGACATGATCAAGGCAGCACAGTATGAGGATGTATCTCTGAGGAGTATCAAAGCTCAAGTGAGAGTAGGATTGGAGGATGATTTCACTATTACAGAGGATGGATCTTTGAGGCATGGAGTTAGATTATGTGTGCCTAGTAGGGAGTTGCGTGAGGAGGTATTACAGGAAGCGCATCACTCTTAGTATTCCATGCATCCAGGTGCTAACAAGATGTATCGGGATATGCGAGAGAGTGTGTGGTGGTATGGCATGAAGAGGGAAGTGGCACAGTTTGTATCCAGATGCTTAGTGTGCCAGCAGGTGAAAGCCGGAAGGTAGAGACCAGGAGTTTTATTTCAGCCATTACCCATTCCAGAGTGGAAGTGGGAACACATTACTATGAATTTTGTGTCCGGACTTCCACGATCTCCAGGAGGGAAAGACGTGATTTGGGTCATCGTTGATAGGTTAACCAAGTCGGCCTACTTCTTGCCTTTCAAAGTGGGTTTGTCTACGGAGAAGCTGACAGAGATGTATGTGAGACAGATCTTTAGGATACATAGAGTTCCCGTCAGCATGGTCTCGGATCGGGATAGTCATTTCACTTCTTATTTTTATAGGAGTTTGTAGGAGAGTTTGGGCACTCAGCTCAAGTTCAGTACTGCATATCATCCCCAGATAGATGGGCAGTCAGAGAGGACTATTCAGACTCTCGAGGATATGTTGCGCACTTGTGTACTAGATTTTGGGGGTTCTTGGGAGGACCATCTTCATTTGGTAGAGTTTGCTTACAATAATAGTTACCAGGCCAGTATAGAGATGTCGCCTTTTGAAGCTCTGTACGGTCGGAGGTGTCGTACTCCTTTGTCTTGGGACGATATTGGAGAAAGAGTTTTGCTTGGGCCAGAGATGGTTGTGGATGCAGCAGAAAAGGTTCAGTTGATCAGAGACAGACTTCGAGTGGCGCAGGACAGACAGCGGCATTGGGCCGATAGCCATCGGAGACCTTTGGAGTTCGAGGTATAGTTTAGATTTTTGTTTTGTGCTTGTTCTTGTTTGTTTGATTATAGATTAAGTTCTTAAGGTGGTGCTTTATTCTAGGTGGGTGGTTTGGTGTTTCTGAGGATTTCTTCGACATGAGGCACGATTTACTTCGGTGGAGGCGGAAAACTTAGTCCGTGATTCATCGGACCTTTCACTATTCTAGAGAGGGTCGGTGCAGTTGCTTATAGACTAGATTTGCCACATGCATTGGAGGGTGTGCATAACGTGTTTCACGTGTCGCAGTTGAGACGATACGTGGCAGATCCTAGTCATGTATTGGATCACTAGGAGATAGATGTGGGCCCTACTCTTAGCTATCCAGAGCAGCCGGTTGAGATTCTGGATCGGAGAGAGAAGGTACTGAGGAACCAGACTATTCCTTTGGTACGCATCGCATGGAGGCATCACTCTCCGGGGAAGTCTACCTAGGAGAGAGAGGATGAAATGCGAGAGCGTTATCCATATTTGTTTGTGCCTTGAGGTATGTTATTTCCTAGTTATGTTATGTTCATTGTTATGTTCTTTCATAGTTAGTTATGATTCTTTAGTTCTGTTCTGTTATTTTTTGGGGGTAGTTTTCGTCTTTGAATTTCGAGGACAAAATTATTTTAAGGAGGGTAGACTTGTCACTACCATATTTTTTAGGAAAGGGTATTTTAGTAATTTTCTATTTAATTAATTATTATGCTTGATAAATAATTATTTGTTATATTATTTAATTGTTGTTAGATATTAATTAATTATTTTGGACTTGTGTTAGTGGACCTAACTAGTTTAGTTTAGACCCATGGACCAACATGAATTAATTGGTTAAAACTTAGCCTAATTAGAAAGCCCATTGTTAAGGAGATGGATTAAATTAATTAAATCATTAGACTAGCTTCCTTAATTATTTCTTCATGAGAGGTCCCAAGGGGTATAATGGATATTACATGATAACTTGAGGGAGAGGAAAGGGGCCGGCCTATTTAATTAGAGGAAAAAATTTCTCTCTCCTCTTTTTATTCTAAATCTAGATCTAGAATTTCCTATTACCAAATTTCCTTTATTTCTATTTCATTTCCCTACCAAAATTTATTCCAATTCCTTCCAAAATCACTATTAGAGACTTGAGAAGTAAGGATCTAGAAGGAGAAAGTAAGTATCTACAAAGAAGAGCAATGATCTACAAGTTGGAGGCAATTTCATCTTAATTGGAGGTTTTATTAGGAATCTATCTCCCAATAGGTACAATTCAGTTTTCCTCTTAATTTAGGTTCTAAATATGAGATTTTACCATGTGAAATCAACCCATATGCATAGGCTACCCATAGGATTTGGTTTTGTGTTCATATGAGGCCTATGGAGAAAGTTATGGTGCTTTTGTCTCAATTTTGGAGGAATTCCGAGATTGACATTTGTTGTGTGTGTCAATTGATCCTATAGATCAATTTGGCATGTACTTGTGTATTTGGGGCTAGTGTCATATCCACAATTGGGTACGTGTGTTTAGGATGTAATATAAACGAGAAAAGATTTGATGAATACGGAAAACGAGGTCTTGTACGAAGACCCGCCCTTCTTTTATGTTTACAAACAAGATTGTACAAATTTGATCCTACACGAGGATATCTAAGTACAATTTATTTAATTTGGGTGAATATTGCTATAAGTGTCTGATCTGCAGTCGATCACTTTAGCCTTTGGACCACACGATGTTGAAGAAGTGCCGTGGAAGATAGGTAGCAGCTTCGAAGGTTGCTGAAGAGGGTGGATGCCCGATGCCAAAGTCGTTGATCCCTTCTCTTTGCCTGAGCTCTGGACTCTTCTCTCTCTCTCTCTCTCTCTCTCTCCTTTTCTTCAATTAGTCGACCTATTTCTGATCGTTCGACCTTCAATTCTTCGACCTTTAATTCTTTAACCTTCAATTCTTCCACCTTTTCCTCTGTTGATAGAGGTATCTATTTATAGAGTTTTGGTGACGGTGACCACTCAATCGGTGTAAAAACCGAGTAATGGAAAGTACAATACCCTTTTACACAACGGTTAAAATAACCAATGCCTGCGTATAGATGATCCTTTGAATGAGCGTGTGACACGGGTCCAACTAAGGGACAAAACGCGTATAATCGCTACAAAGATCATGGTGTAGAAGCCACGTAGGTAGGTATCCATCGTGTAGAAGAGGTTGGTATAGAAGCCAATGTCTGTCACCATGGCATAGAAGCCAAATAGTTATCAAACCGGCATAGAAGCCGAATAGGCGTAGAAGCCGAGTGGTCATAAAGGCCGAGTGGCCGTAGAAGCCGAGTGGTCATAGAGGCCGAGTGGGCGTAGAAGCTGAGTGGTCATAGAGGCCGAGTGGACGTAGAAGCCGAGTGGTCATAGAGGTCGAGTAGGCGTAGAAGTCGAGCAGGCACCGAAGCTGAATAGGCGTAGAAGCCGTTGTGTAACGTGCCAGAGTGATGATGTGGACATCTTAGCCGAAATTATGGCTTTTGGAGATAATAAGATCTCTTGCATTAAATGCAGAGATCTGCCCCCATCCCGTGCATTAAATGCAGATGCTTGTCTTTAAGATTTGCCATCATTCCACGCATTAAATGCAGATACGCACCTTAAACCCTGTGCAAAGAGTAACCGCTGTCGTGGCAGTCTGTTCGTCTTCTACGGAGCGTAAGGAGCTCATGTTTGCCTGTGTAAAACTAGGCAGCGTATTCCCTTGTATGCGTAGGAGCAGCTCTCGCAAAGGGGATGTCACTAAACGATGGTACGGTGACATTTAATCAAATCTCCTGCATTAAATGTGGAGATCCGCCATCATCCTGTACATTAAATGCTGAGGCATGTTTTGAAGGTCTGCCACCCTTCTGTGCATCAAACACAGAGACGTACCTCGGGCATCTGTCAGTATTCGGCACATTAATTGCAGAGACGTGCCTTGAGGGCCTGTCACTGCCCTGTGTATTAAAATGCAGAAACGTGCCTCGAGTTCCGTACGGAGTGCAGCTTTTGACGTGGCAGGCGGTTTGTCATCCGCGGAGCGTAAGGAGCTCTCATCTGCCTGTGTAAAACTTAGGCAGTGTATTCCTTCGTGTACGTAAAAGCGGTTTACGCAAGGAAAATGGCAGTAAATGACAGCCTGGGTTGCAGTACCTCGCCATCATTATAGCCGTCGCTTGGGTAGTCGAGCAGTATCCTTTTGTCAGAAGTCGAGACGTCAGGTTCATTGTAGGATCTGACAGGTTCATTGCAGGCTCTGACAGGTTCACTTCGGAGAATACGCAGCATCCCTTATACACTTTAATGCTGCATGAAAAGAGGATGAGTTTTACGCCATAAAGGCGATGAAGCACCCTGTTTACGCTGAAGCAGCCTGGACGTACTGCCTTACGCGGATGGTCCTTGAGCCTATATTTCTTACTGTGCTTTGGCGGAGAGGCTCTGTTTGCACGTTGAAGGCTCAAAAGTCCTCTTTTTATGCTGCTTTGTATTAATATGCTGCGTAGAGCTAGTCCAGCATATTTTTTATGCTTCTACAAGACCCTCTTCAAAGCTTTTAAATTCCTTGTAATTTGAAATGCTTTGAATGAAGCATGACCCGCTCCTCGTAACTCGAAACATTTCTGAATTGAGTTTTGAAACGGTCGAAGCTGACTTTATGGCAGATTTATTGGGGATCGGTGCTCTCTCTCGCCTATAAAAAGGCTAAGGAGTTCTCCTGTTTTTCCCACACTTCCTTCATCATACAGGGATGATGGCCGTAGTTCGTCGGGTCAACTTAAGGAAGAAGGAGATCATGCCCTTCCAGCATGTAAGGAGCCGAAAAAGATGACATCTTCGAGCAAATATCCTCTACAACGATGGATCATGGAAGGATATCATAGCCTCCTTTGCTCGGAATAATCAGCAACTTTGTATGGTCGTTCTTTGGGAGAGACGAAGAATCGTATTTCACCACGCTGCTTGCAAATGGCACCTTCTCCCGTTACCTCCGGTGACGAGAGGCAGACAGACTAGCTCTGTTCCGGCTTGAGTAGCGGTGGTTTATAGGAAAGCAGATTTACCCTGCTTTCCTTTTTGTTGGAGGATGGGTCTATGCCCAGTTTTGTATCCTCCCGCCACTGATCATCTTCTTGTTCATCGACTGTGGATGTCGACGAACCGTCTTGGAAGAAGAGGAAGACCTTCACCAATGTGAGAACCTGTCAGAACAGCTTCTCGGTGTGATCTTCAGACGATGATGAGGAAGCCCTTTGTAGACGGAGTTTCCCTCATATGTAATCATGAAAATGAAGAAAAAAACCCTTGTAGATTGGATTTCCCTTATATGTAATCATGACTTTAATTTTTAATAAAATTATCTTTCTTCTTCATATGATCATCTTGCCATACTTTGCTATGAAGTCTGAATATGTGTAGCTTTGACACGTCTGATTTTTTACGCCGACTCTGTTTAGAAAGAGTGCTGGGTCCTGTCCTGTCTTTTACGCATAACTAGGGATGCGTAGAAAGCCGCTTTAGCATTCGAGTGTTCGAACTATCCTGCTGTTTTTAGAGTGAGAAACCGCGTAGAATCCTGAACTATTACTTCTGATAAACAAAATTTCTTTGTTCAGACATCATCTTCAAGAATGATTTCTCGGAAATCCCTTGGAACAGGGTAAGAAATGGCTGTCAAACTGATTTGCCATCATGGTAGATAAAATATTCAGACTGGAGTCTGGATGAACTTTGAATCGACCCGTGAAGAAGAGTAAATTTTCAATGTTTTGAACTCTGTATGCTTCGGGTACTTGGGATATCTTGAGGTCAAGAAGGAGTATCTTCTGTGTGAACTCCTGTAATTGACCGCCTTGAGGATCGTTCAGATATACGCGTACTCTGGCCTGCATATCTTTCAGATGTACAGGAAGTTATGGAGCATGAAATCATAAGTTGGCAGCCTCTGAGCATAAACTAAATACCATCGAGCATAAAATCATAAACTTGTAGTTCCTGAGCGTGAAGTCGTAGGTTTGTGGCCTCTCGAGCATAAAAGCTATCGAGCACAAAGGCATCCGGGCGTAAAACCCGACTTGTAGCTGTCGAACGTAAAGTCTTAGATTCGTAGCTGTCGAGCGTAGAAAGCTCCTTAGCGTAGAACTGTAGATTTGTTGCTTCTGAAAAGAAAATTTTTCGAGCGTGAAGTCGTGGATCCGTCGCCTCCGAGCGTAAACTAAGCGCCACCGAGCGTGAGATCATCGATTTGGTACCTGCTGAGCGTAAAGTAGTAGGTCTGTAGCCTCTCGAGCATAAAAGCTACCGAGCACAAAGGCATCCGGGCATAAAACCATAGACTCATAGCTTGCGAGCGTAAAATAGTAGATTTGTAGCTGTCGAGCGTAGAAAGCTCCTTAGCATAGAAACCATGAACCTGCTTTGCGCGAAAAACTTTTCGAATTCGTCGACTGTCCGCCTTCTCTGAATAAATAGGCTGACGTGGGACCCAATCATAACCGAATATTAATTAGGAGATTTGGTTCGGGGTTCGAGGAGTCCATCCGAACTCTATATATATTCCAAGTTTCTGAGGGGAAAAACTTTCCATCCGTCTTCTGCGAGAGAAAGCTTTCGACTGTTCGAGTTCTTCTTCGTTTCTTCTTCGAATCTTCAAAGTTTCCAGTAATGGCTTCGAAACAAACTTCCTCCGCTAAGGGAAAGAAGATTGATTCCTCTTCTCGTTCCTCGGCCCAAGCGAGAGCGTCTCCGGTTGGACAAGGCCAACTTTATTCCAAGCGGAGCATCCCGCCGACGACTAGTGCACCCAGCCTGGAAGGTAGAGCTCTTGGAAAGAAGAGAATGACTGAAAATCCTTCGTACACGTTGAACGTAACCGCGCTAGGTCATCTTCTATGCTGATAGCCTCTTTGAGGAAAATGATGCATGGAGACGTTTCATCTTTTTACGCCCACATTCCTAATGTGTCAGCGTAAAAACTCCATTTTTTCCGCAGTCGAGCGTAAAAGCCTTGACCGCCGAAAACTTGGTGTATATCATTAAAATTTGAGTTTTATGCTCGTGGATGGAAATCTTGGCATAATAACTCAATTTAATCAATATGGCATAAAGCACAGACCGTATACTGCCAATCTTGACTTTTACGTTAAGAAAATGGATTCCAGCGTAAAGGTTCAAGTTTCACAGTCTCGGCGTAGAGCATGGACTGTTGATCGGATGCTGCAAGTCCCAAAATGTCTAGTTTTAGGAACTGACGTGTTTCTCCTGTGCTTTTGTAGTTAACTTGCATGAGTCTCCGCTAGCTAAAGTGATAGGCTCTGCCGCCGGGATGCTGCACTCCAACTATTTGGAGGATCTATCACACGTGACATTTCCTATCTCCGGGCCCCAGTATCCCGAAGGAAGGGCCATTCTGATATCGGCTCAGGGCGAGCGAATGCTGCTGAGCATGATCAACGGGGAGCCCCTAACGTATGTAGAAGGGGAGCAATACCTAAAGTCGGCTTTCCTTTTCGGGGACATGATTGACAAGCAGTCCCAGACAAAGCCCAAGAGAGAACTCTGGGTTTTCCCTGCCGTGGATTTGGTCTTGTATCTGCCCAATATGCCGAGAGACTACCCCATCTCGACCTTCTTTCATGCTATGCACCCCAGGAAGATGTCGTGGACGCTGACCCCCGATCTTCACGGCAAGCCAGGAAAGATCTTTCATCTGAGAGGAGCTTACCAGGGGTCGTTTGTCAGCCGCCCTTCTGGCTCTGTGACGCTGTTCAGGGGGCTGTACCCGGGCAGTGTCCCGAGTAAAGACAGCTTGGTGATCCAGCCGGTCCAGTTACCGACTTTCTGTAATGATTTTATGGGGCGTGGGAGAGTATAACCTAAGGTGAACCCTCGGTGTGGCGGGTGGATCACCCCTTCAAACCTTCGATGGGCTCACTTAGCTGATTGGGCCCTGAAGCATTTTTAGACCGAGTTGGAGAACATCGGTCTATTTGCAGCTATGAGTGCTACCAGTATTGGGTTACCTCCTAACCCTAACCTATTTCTGGCACTGATGGAGCAATATATTTTGCTTACCGGGACCTTTGCCACTCCATTGGGGGAGTTGGGATTGGCCCTGCATGAGATGACAGAGATCTCAAGATTGTCGATGGGGGATACTCCATACGAAGAGTATGTTCCCACGAACCAGGAGATGGGGGGTTCAGACCCTCGGGTAGTGGAGGTCTATCAGGAGCTGATGTGCCACTACCTCGCCTGCACTGCTTTTTATAATGAGCCCTCAGATTTGGCTCACATCAGCAAATGGACGTCCTATCTCTTCTTTCACCGGTCCAGGACTGCTAAGCCGGAGAAGGTATTGGAAGGCAAGGATCTGCCTGTGAATCCCCAGAGTGCGCTTAATGCTCAGGTAGTTGACGATCTCATTGTGGATGCTGGTGCCCCGGACCGGTTCCTCGACGAAGGGACAGGAAAGTATCCTGAAGGCACTAAGGCCTATAGTTATTTGAGGCGCTGTCGCAAGCCTCTGTCCAGGAAGGCTCAACTGGCTGGCTTTCTCTCTATATGGCTGCGCCGAGTAGTAGTGCCTGGCGTCGCATCTGCGGACCGCATTCACAGCAACACGCTTTGGCCTGCAGTGCTTCTGGTGTTCGGGGCAAGACTGGGCTTGCTCCCTGCCATGGTGTGCCGTATACAAGCTGGCCTGAGGGCTATGACTGACGGGCTGCTCGATGATAAAATTCGGCATGATAGCTTTCCCCGGATAGAATTACCATACCTGTATTTTATGGGGTGGTTAATTCTCCATAATCCCCGGGTGATGTCTCCCGGTTCCGGCAGTAGTTCGGGGGGTAGTTTCTTGTTCAACTACCGGAAGTCTTCCTGGAACGTGAGCACGGTTATAGACTGTCGGCGGGCGCTAGGCTTCAGTCATAGTTGAAAGCTTTTCTGCACCGTCCCTCTTGTACATCACAATCAGTCGGGGATTAGGCTTGAGGATTTGGGTAGAGAGAAGACCATTCTTTCTCCCGAAGCTTTTAATTGGTTAGTCTGTATTAGACCATCCCATCTACTGTACAGAAGCAAAGATTATTGCTTCTTGGAGCCCTACTTGCCCAGTCGATTTGCCCGACAGTTTGGGTATGATCAGTTGCATGTGGGCAACGCCGTCACCAGCTTCAGGTCCAGAGGTGGACTCATTGATGGAGCACGGGGATGGCGATATTTTATCATGGGCTGTACTGGGACAATTTTTATTGTGCCCGTTATTACACTCTCCACGGAGCTGTGCATCCTGCATTTGTATGCCCAGTTCTATGTGGCAACGAACACCTTCCATCGCGATTTTGATATGCATGGAAGCTTTAGGGTTCCCCCTTCCAAGCCTGGGAGAAGAGTTGAAGTCCCCTCGGTTTCTTTCGATGAGGGTGAGTCCGTTACCCCGGATGAGCCTTTGGTGTCGGTCCCTAGGGGTGAAGTACCTCTGCCTGCAGGGGCTTTGGTAGTTTTTGGGAAGCGAAGGGCTCCTGCTTCCAAGGAAGCTTCCCCTCGTAAGAGGAAGAAGAAGATGGTAAATCGTTCTCTCCGGATTCCTGGCATTGATGCTCTTGGAGGTGAGCTTGCATCTCCCCGTGTTGGGGACGATTCTTTGATTGGAGGTTCCTCGCCTTTTAGAGAGGGACCTTCCACAGTTCCGGCTGGTGGTGCCGGAGAATCTCAGCTGGGTGCCGCCGTCGCTGCTACTACTTCAGGTAGTGGAACGAGGTCGCCTTCGGGGCTGAGTATAATAAAGTTCCGTATACCTCTAGTCGGATCGGCATCGGGAGGGACTTCTGCCGCGCCTGCGAGCGCACCTAGCGCGATTCCAGCTAATGAGCCTCAGTTAGATTTTGAGGAGGACCTGGAAGACTACTTGCCAGTGTCAGTTCGCAGACCCCTTTCTCCAGGTATGACAGCTCGCCTAGCATTATTAAGAAATGATTTAGCTGTACAGGCTGCAGATGCAACGTATATGCCGCCGGCCAGGGGTAAATATCGTCTTTTATGCCTCTTCTTTGGGAAAATTAATATTGCGTTGATATTAACTTCCTTTTGTCTTCTTTTCAGGGGAAGACCTCTTCGGAGAGGGTGATGTAGACCCGCCCGTTGGCTCTATGTCAGGTCCTAGTGGTGACACGGAGGTACCTGATTTTGAAGAGGAAACCTCTTCGGGTGCTGGCTTGCCTGTCGAGGAGACTTTTGAGATATCTCAAGAGGAGGACGAGCTTGTCGTTGCGACAGTGCCTATTTTGAGCACGTCGGTCACTTCGTCCGGTGTTGGCAATTCTTCCTTCATCGTTCCTCCTGTTGAGGCGATGGCCGTGGCGACATCGTCTGTGGTGATTCCTGGTGGGGAAGTCGCCACCATCACGGACACTCCCCGCGTTCATGCGGACCTAGTTGCGCTGACCGAGCAGTATACCGGCATCTTCTATACCACTTTGAGAACGCTAATATCAATGGTGTTGGCGAAGAAGCTAGACTTTGCGTCACTGAAGAGGTCCTCTCGGTTCTCGATAGAGGCGGTCAGGGAATTCGGTGATGCCGGGGTAGCTGACGCGCTGGAGGCGATGGTTAATGGCTTGGAGCAACCCATTAACGAATACCTACAGCTAGCTCGAGGCAATATTAAAGCTTTAGTCCAGGCCAGATATGACTCCTTGACTGCACATCTTGTTGAAAAGAAGAAAGGTCTTAATAAATTCATCGAGACCAATCAGCAGGAGATGGATAAAGGGAAAGTCGTCTTGGAGGAGACTCTCGCCCTTCAAACGAAGTGCCAGGCCGAGCATGACGGTAATGTAGCGAGGGTCCACAAACTGGAGACAAAGCTTGCTCAGGCAAAGGAGTGGGCTTCTCAGTCGTTGGAAGGTCTAGATGTGGTGAATGGCCGACTGGTCGCAGCACAACAGAACTTGGCGAGTGCAGGAGTCGCCCGTGCCGGTCTCTTTAGGGATAGAGCCGAACTGTCCCTCCTGATAGATGACGAGGCACGGTTGGAGCGGGTCCGCACTGATGTCTTGGATTCTGGGGCCGAGAGAATGGCCGTACTGGCACAGCAGCTTCGCGACCTGACCGCTCCCCCTTCATGATGTACTTTTGCTTTTGCTTTTTAATTTACTCTTGCTCTTTTCTGGGAATAATAAAGAGGCTTTTTATCTAACTTTGTGGACCCATCATTTCGGAATATAAATGACAGGTTTGGGTGAAAGTGATATCAGAGGTAGTATGGACGTGATATACTTTCGGTAAGTTATGGACATGACAAAATATGATCCAACTAGTTTGTTTTGGAAGTAGTTTTGTCAGAATGAGATCACCTTATTCCACTTGAGCAGAGGAGGTTTAAGCATAGTACCTTTTCAGGAATTTGCCATTGATAGGAGCCATTAGCAGGTCTCCATTAGGCTGGGCTAACCTGTAAACGCCATTTGAGAACGTTGTCTCGATCACGTAAGGGCCTTCCCACTTGGGCTGGAATTTGCCTTTACTCCTGTGAGTAAGAATCATCGGCCTTCTTACAGCCAAGACTAGCTCGCCGGCTTTGAACACTCTTTCCTTTACTCTTTGATTAAAAGTTCTGGAAATACGTGCTTGGTAGAGAGCGATGCGCTACTGAGCTTGGAGGCGTTTCTCTTCTAATCCTTCTAGCTCTTGAAGCCTTAATAGGTCATTCTTTTCTTGAGTTAACTCGTTGGCCATGGCTATCCCGAGTGACGGAATTTGAATTTCGATAGGAAGAACTGCTTCGCTCCCGTAGACCAATGAGAATGGTGTACAACCTGTCGGTGCTCGTACCGTGGTGCGATATGCCCAGAGACATTCTCCCAGCTTCTCATTCTAATCTCTTTTGTTCGAAGAGACGAACTTCTTCAAGAGCTTGATAATGGTTTTGTTGAAGGCTTCCGCCAACCCATTAACAGCTGGATAATATGCCGTAGAGGCCACATTTTGTATCCAATTTTTATCGCAAAACTGGTGGAACGCATGGCTGATGAACTGAGGCCCATTGTCATGGATTATCCTTCGGGGAACCCCAAAGCGGTAAATAACGTGATGCTTGATGAAGCTGGTCATATTAGATGTCTTTAGCTCAGCAAGAGGGATCACCTTTGCCCATTTGGAGAAGTAATCCGTGATGGCCAGTATGAACCGGTGACCTTTGGAAGAAGACGGGTGAATAGGACCAATGATATCCATACCCCATGCTTCGAAAGGCCAGGATGCAACCGTAAGATGTAGATGTTCGGACGGTTGATGTATGAAGTCTGCATGGACCTGACAGGCTCTGCATCGTCTGGCATACTGGATTGCGTCTGCGATCATAGTGGGCCAGTAATAGCCTATTCTCCTGATACGATCCTGTAGCTTAGGACCGGGTTGATGCGCCCCGCACACGCCGTCGTGAGCTTCACGGATAATCCGCTGTGCTTCATCACCAGAGAGACATCATAATAATAGCCCGTCATAAGATCGGCGATATAGGCATTGTGACGATGCGTCGAAGTAGAAGCGTAATGATCGTCTTTTGACAGATATTGCTTCTTTAGGATCTTCTGGCAAGATTTTGTATGCTACGAAATCTATAAAGGGACTTCTCCAGTCCCTCTTGGGAGGATCTGTATCCATCGTGTAGTTGCATTCGATGTGAAAGTTGTTTTTCACACAGAATAAGTCTCTGTTAAGAAGGATTACCGAATTCTGCCTTCTTATAGGGGTAGTTAAATCTGCAGCTAGACTGACTAGGGCATCAGCTTCCAGATTCTGAGATCGAGGTACATGCTTAAGGAAGAATCCCTTGAATATCATGGCTATCTCGACCATTGCTTGGTGATAGGGGATGAGGTCTGGATTTTGGACTTCATATATTTCTCTGACTTGATTGACGATCAGCAGAGAATCACCGAAGCCTTCCAGAGATTCGACCCCCAGCTCTTTAGCGACTTGGAGCCCGATCAGTAGAGCGTTGTATTCTGCCACATTGTTAGAACAGGGCTCGCTAAGAGAATATGCTCGGTAGATAACGAGTTTATCAGGAGTGACTAGGACGATCCCTACTCCTGAAACCACGTTTCCCCTGGGCCCAGTCCTGGAGGCGCCATCGAAGAATACTTGCCATGCATTGGCTTTCGTTGCGGAATTACACTCTGCCCCACTTCGTCGGGAATGTTCTCGTACAGTTTGGAGGCCTCCAGGATGGGATGAGCAGCTAAAAAGTCGGCCAATGCTTGGCCTTTGACGGACTTCTGAGGGACGTACACTATGTCATATGGCGTTAATAATATTGCCCAAGTCGCGGGTCAGGAATTAAGGACACTTGGCTTGCTCATCAGTACCCGAAGAGGATTGATCCTGGAGATGATATGAATGGTTTGGCCTGTGACATAGTGTCGCATTTTTTGAATAGCAAACATCAGAGCCAAGTATTCTTTCTCTACAGGGTTGTACCGGTGTTCGGCTTCGACCATCATCCTGCTGAGGTAGTAAATAGCCTGCTCGTGGCCCATAACATTCTTTTGTGCGAGAAGAGCTCCCAGAGAATGATCCATCGCTCGAACATATAGCACGAATGGTCTTCCTATGATGGGAGGTACCAGAACTGGCGGGCTAGTTAGGTAGCGCTTGATATCTTCGAACGCTTGTTGACAGGCTTCGTCCCATACGAAGGATACACCTTTCTTCATGAGACAAGAAAAGGGCTGGCATCTCCCGGAGAGGTTGGATATGAATCTTCGGATATAAGCCAGACGACCTTGAAATCCCCTGAGTCCCCTCAGATTGTGGGGCGGCCGCATCTCTAAGATGGCCTTGACTTTATCAGGGTCTACTTGAATGCCTTTGGCGGTGATGACAAATCCCAGAAATTTGCCGCTAGATACCCCCAGAAAGGACTTTGTAGGGTTCATTTTGAGTTGATGTTGGCGCATCAATTCAAATACGGTCTTCAAGTCTCGGATGTGATTATCCTTGAGGCAGCTTTTGACAGCTACATCATCCACGTAACACTCTACTGTCTTGCATAAATGCTTATGGAATATGTCACTCATAGCTCGTTGGTATGTAGCCCCGATGTTCTTTAATCCAAAGGGCATGACCGTATAGCAGTATACCCCCAGTGGTGACCGGAAGGCAGTATGCTTCTCGTCTTCAGGATGCATCTTGATCTGATTGTATCCTGAGAATCCGTCCATGAAAGACATACGTTCAAAACCGCATGTATTGTCGATCATGACGTCTGTAATGGGAAGAGGGAATTCATCCTTGGGGTAGGCTGCATTCAGATCTCGGTAATCGATGCAGATCCATACTTTGCCATTCTTCTTCATGACTGGGACAACATTGGCGACCCAGTCGGGATGTTGTTCCTCACGGATGAAGCCACAGGCTATTAACTTCTTGACTTTAGCTTCAATGGCGTCCATTATGTCCGGGTGGAACCGGCGTTGGTGCTGCTTCACAGGCTTTGAATCGGGCAGTATGTTGAGTTTATGAGTAGCCACATTTGGATCAAGACCTGGCATATCCTCATAATTCCACGCAAAGACATCGATATATTCTTTTATCAGCTGGGTAATTTCTTTCCTTTCTTCTTCGAAAAGGTTGTTACTGATAAATATCGGCTTTGGTGAAAGTTTATCCCCTACGTAAATCTGGATAACTTCATCTTTAGTGGAAGGTTCTCTTTGCTCGAAGCGGAACTCCTATTGTGTATCCATCTGCTGAGCCCAAGCATCATTCTCAAACAGTTCAAATTCTTGTTCGTCTGATTCGACGGAATCTGTCATTACCATATTTGCTAATAATGTTTGCTTGAGAGCGTAAAATGAGTCAGAGGGTGATGAGCCATCTTGAAAAGGGAAAAAGATATCCTCATATGACGTGGAAGTCGTAAGGGAGGTGGCATACCCTAACCCGAAATGGGTTCGTTGATAGTGGGAATTGCCTAGCAGTGGTGTTCGTTTGCCTTTCCCGTAGTTGAGATCTGGTTCCATCCTCAAGTTGTAATCCATATTTTGCATGATTTTCAAGGCTTGCAGGCTGTACCTGTGAACTTGCATTTCACCAGAGTCGTCATCGAAGGAATCCTCTTGTATAGTCTGTTCGTTGTGCATGCGGCCGAAGACTATTGAACGCTGACCGTTGCGGGCAGGTGGAATAATGAAGATAGAATCCTCATGTGGTCCATACGTCGTGGTGACATTGGATGATGATGCCACTTCCCATATGTACGGATGATAGGAATCTTTAGCTGCCAAGAATTTTCGTGCTATAGGCTCTATATCGTCCTGTGGAGAGGATTCCTGATTTGGAATCCGTGTGTCGATATACTGGAAAAGAGGTCCTTTATTATTATCAGAAACTGCACTCCTGGTTGTATTTATATCACTCGGCGGCTTGTTGCGCCGAAGGTTGATGATTAAGGGCGGAGGCTGCTGTCTCAGAGTAATCACTAGAAGGTCACCCCCTTTCTCCGACCTGGTCTTGTTCAGGTGGATAGCCATAGGCTCTGTGGCTTTTGGACGGGTAGTCCGTCCTTTCACCTTGATTGACAGAGGTTGCTTGGCAGTAGGCTCTTCAGGCTCCCGGTGGGGTTCCTTCTCTGCTTGTGTTGACACCTCTTCCGTGTAATCTTGAGAGTATAACACGGCGTCAGAGTAGTAGGATTCTACTCCTTTAAACGGGTTTAGGTCGGCAACCTCCGTTTGTACTGTCCCTTGGGCGTCTACATATTTTAAGCATTGATGTAGAGTCGAAGGAACGATGTTGTGGTCGTGGATCCATGGTCTTCCAAGCAGGATATTATAGGATACCTTGGAATCGATGACGTAGTATGTAGCCATCGATCTGAGGATGCCAATCTGGATCCTCAGGCAAAATTTTCCCAACGGCTTACTTCTTCCGGCATTGAAACCCATGATAGTAGTGGTGGTGTAAGCCAGTTCGCTGGTAGGAATCCTCAGCGGTCTAAGCAGACTATGAGGAATGATGCTGATTGAGGATCCCGGATCTATGTGAATCCGGTCGACCTCCATGGAACCGATGTACCCGGTGTGGTAGAGAGGTCTGTCATGCCTATTATGTTTTAACAGCATGTCATCTTGAGTAAAAGTGATATTTGGGACCACCTCCATCACATTGTGGCATCGGGGATATGCTGCAGGTTCTTCGTCGGGGGACTTGAGTTGGATTAAGTATGTATCCGCCTGCATCAATGCCTCACTCAGGGCTAGACGAGTGTCTTGGGAGAGCCTGAGTAGCTCGAAGATGGACAACCTGGCCGGTGTATTAGCCAGTTGGGCCAAGATGTCGAAGTTGTACGGCTTCTCTAAACCTTTGTTTGGAATATTTTTCACAGGTTTATCGAAGCGCACTTCTTTTTGCTTCCCCTTGTCCTCCGAAGTTGGTCTCGAAGGACCGGCCTCTGGCACGGCGGGCTCTGGTTCCGAAGGCTTGGCAGCTGAAGCGTCTGCAGGTGCATCTTCCTGACTCGCTCCGTAGTCCTTGAGGTAGGCCTTCCCTGAATGGGTTGCTGTGGCCAAAACCTTGTCTTCGTCTGATGTCGAAGAAGTTGTAACCATATGGCATGGCTTGCATTTGGAGTTCTTCCTGGACTTAGCTTTAGTTGCATTAGTCTCTTTTTCGAGCTCCGATACCAAGTCTGGGTGAACCCACATAATCTCGCCTCTCTGGGTAGTTAGGGGTAATAGGTCATAATTTTGACCCCTAGCCGGAGGGAGATTAACGATGTTCATCGTTGTCTGAAAAATAGGTGTAACACCGTCCGATACTTCTTGGGGAGGCAGATTGCCAAATTGTAGAGAGATCATGTTAGCCGTGACCGTCTTCTCGCTATTGCGCAGGGTGATGGCTTTAGCATCGATCAGCTCTTGGAGCTTCCTTTTCAGTATGTAACACGCCTTTGTTGGGTGGTGTACGTATCTGTGAAAGATGCAGTACTTGGGGTTGTTGGCACTGCCGGCTTCACTAGGCCGCCTCTCCTCCAGAAGGGTGATCTTGCCACTTTTGACGAGACACTCGAATATACTCGAAATATCGTCATCGTCGAAAGAGTATATCTCGACGGGCCTGGAAGTCCCAGGTTTTGTCTGCGTGGTTGCCGCAGTCTTCTGTCTGGACGTATTGATCGCTAGAGCTTCTTTTCCTTTGGAACTGCGAGGATGGTCGCCGTTGGGGGATGACCTCTTGCCTCTGTCAGAGGTAGAGATCATGATGCCATTGTCACGCGCCTTGCGACTGTTGTCCTCGGCGGCTACCGCTGAGATGATGAACGAGGGCCAATCATGGAACTGATATGGTCCTGTGAACACCGAGATCATGGGAAGAAGGTTCTTCCTGCAAATATTTACCAATGCTGAGTCTGGAACTCCTGGAGGCATCTGTAAAGTGGCTTGGCGAAAACGTTCGACGAAGGTGCGAATGTCCTCCTTTTCCTTCTGCTTGACTTCGATGAGAGAGGACATAGACATGTCCATTCCTCCCTCGTAGAATCGTGTGAAGAATAAAGTTTTGAAGTCTTCGAAGGAAGTAATGCAGTTGTCCGCCAGGCTGCGGTACCACTGGTAAGCTACTCCTGAGAGACAGCCCTTGAATACCCGGGTGAGGAGGGCGTCATTACCTTGTAGCAACACCGTCATCATACTGAAGTAGTTCATGTACTGACTTGGTGATATTTTTTCCTCGAACAGGGCCATGGTTTGAGGTTTGTACCTCAGAGGAAAAGGGACCTCTTCCCAGATAGCTGGGTATGGCTGGTTGATTCCCAATTTCTTGAGCTGATCTTTGTGCTTCAAGGCGTCGAATTGGGCTTTCAACTCCCGTACTGCTTGCATCGGATTTTTAACTGGCAGCGAGACCACGGAATGGTGCGGCGTCGGTTGTATCGTGACTCCCACAGGAGGTAGTACATTCTCCAGGTGAGGAAGTGAAGGACCAGCTGACTCTTGATCTAGAGCAGGCTCTTGGATCGTGTTGGATGGTGGTAGGTCCACCCCCACGCATATTTGAGTAGGCGGGACCGACGTTTGAGCCATAGCAGCCGCCTGTTGAGTTAGCATCATTTTGTACATGTTCTCCATCATGGGTTGCATTTGCTTCAGAGATGTCTCTAGTGTAGTAATGCGTTGATCAGCGTTCCCTGATGGCGAGGCTTTCTCGTGTTCATCTCCAATGGCATAAACTCCCATCTCCCTGGGCGTCATTGAAGGATGAGTATAGGTCGCTGCAGAAGTTGACTCTATACTCTCAGTATCTGATTTGGGAGACTGGCGACCCCCAGCATCGGAATCAGAAGAGAACGAAGTCAGTTGTCATGACATTGAACGAGTGTTCTGGAATACCCCAGCTTCGGTATCCCTAAGGAGCATGTTGAATCTTCTTTGGCTTGGAGTTCTAGAGGACGGACGTCTTGAGTCTGAGCTTCCTCCAGGTATATGTGAAGCCATGTTCACAGAAGCATGCGCGGGCTCTTCTTCTAGGAAAGATGGAGAGTAGCTCAGCCGATCGAAAATTGGCCGTTTTGCTTTAGAACAGAAACAATCAATTACAATCCTGTGACTATTACAGCAGCGCTCGCTAAGAGGCATAATAGCCATGTTGGAAGATCCCCTCTCCTTGCATTTCCGGATTAGATATTTGCGCAGGTCAGGAGGAGTTGCAGAAGAAGAAGGTGACGGCTTGTTTGTTCTGTTCCCATTGGTAGGCATACGGATGATGGGAACCATAGTCTTCTCTGTGCCACCCGTATACAACAGGTTGGCCATCTGGGTGGCGGATAATCCCCGAGGAGGGTGTCTTTCCGCAACTGGAGCCTTCTTTACACCTAGGGACTTCGCCTGGCGTAATTTGGAGCTTCGCTCTGGTTGGCGTAAAGCTGAGGATGTCCTCAGGCGGCCATCAGCGTCTCGCATAATTTGGAGGGCGTGCAGATTGTTCCCTTGCTGGCGTAAAGGCCGAGAAGTTGAGCAGTTCGCTGCTTGCTTTCCCTTGCGAAGATCACAGGGATCATCTGGTTCTCTGTAGAGTCAGATGTTGTTTTACGTGCGGAGCGTGACTTGTACTTCTGATTTGGCGCTGAGACTTTATCAGAAGTTTTGTCTATTCCGGCAGGGACGGGAGACTGAGTTTCACGCGCAGAGCACAGAGTATACTTCTGGGTTAGCGCTGAGGCATTGCCAGAAGTTTTGTCTATTCCGCCAGGGACGGGAGACTGAGTTTCACGCACAGAGCGCGGAGTATACTTCTGGGTTAGCGCTGAGGCATTGCCAAAAGTTTTGTCGGTTCTGTCAGAGACAGGCGACTGAATTTTACGCACAGGGCGCGGAGGGAGCAATGCTATAACCTCATTGGTCGGAGAGATCGGAGAGATCGAAGAGTCCACAAGAATGGTAGAGGATGTCTTGGGCATCCAGACCTTACGCAGCTTCCTGTTGTTTTGGACAGAGAGAGAGTGAGAGTTGCCCCTTGTTCGGAGCATATCTTCGTAGGCAGACTGGTCGAACTGGACGACCAGTGTCTTCTTCACGGATCCCACGGATACCGCATCATGTCGAGCAATAGCTTCCTCATCAGAAGAGAAAGATGTCCCCAGCAGAGTCGCCATCTTGTTTAGGATGTAATATAAACGAGAAAAGATTTGATGAATGCGGAAAATGAGGTCTTGTACGAAGATCCGCCCTTCTTTTATGTTTACAAACAAGATTGTACAAATTTGATCCTACACGAGGATGTCTAAGTATAATTTATTTAATCTGGGTGAATATTACTATAGGTGTCTGATCTGCAGTCGATCACTTTAGCCCTTGGACCACACGATGTTGAAGAAGTGCCGTGGAAGATAGGTAGCAGCTTCGAAGGTTGCTGAAGAGGGTGGATGCCCGATGCCAAAGTCGTTGATCCCTTCTCTTTGCCTGAGCTCTGGACTCTTCTCTCTCTCTCTCTCTCTCTCTCTCTCTCTCCTTTTCTCTAATTAGTCGACCTATTTCTGATCGTTCGACCTTCAATTCTACGACCTTTAATTCTTTGACCTTCAATTCTTCCACCTTTTCCTCTGTTGATAGAGGTCTCTATTTATAGAGTTTTGGTGACAGTGACCACTCAATCGGTGTAAAAACCGAGTAGTGAAAAGTACAACACCCTTTTATACAACGGTTAAAATAACCAATGCCTGCGTATAGATGATCCTTTGAATGAGCGTGTGACGCGGGTCCAACTAAGGAACAAAATACTTATAATCGCTACAAAGATCACGGCGTAGAAGCCACGTAGGTAGGTATCCATCGTGTAGAAGAGGTTGGCATAGAAGCCAATGTCTGTCACCATGGCATAGAAGCCAAATAGTTATCAAACCGGCATAGAAGCCGAATAGGCGTAAAAGCCGAGTGGTCATAGAGGCCGAGTGGGCGTAGAAGCCGAGTGGTCATAGAGGCCGAGTGGGCGTAGAAGCCGAGTGGTCATAGAGGCCGAGTGGGAGTAGAAGCCGAGTGGTCATAGAGGCTGAGTAGGCGTAGAAGCCGCTGCGTAACGTGCCAGAGTGATAATGTGGATGTCTTAGCCGGAATTATGGCTTTTGGAGATAATCAGATCTCTTGCATTAAATGCAGAGATCTACCCCCATCCCGTGCATTAAATGCAGATGCTTGTCTTTAAGATTTGCCATCATTCCGCACATTAAATGCAGATACGCACCTTGAACCCTGTGCGAAGAGTAACCGCTGTCGTGGCAGTCTGTTCGTCTTCTGCGGAGCATAAGGAGCTCATGTTTGCCTGTGTAAAACTAGGCAGCATATTCCCTTGTATGCGTAGGAGCAGCTCTCGCAAAGGGGATGTCACTAAACGACGGTTCGGTGACATTTAATCAAATTTCCTGCATTAAATGTGGAGATCCGCCATCATCCTGTGCATTAAATGCAGAGGCATATTTTGAAGGTCTGCCACCCTTCTGTGCATCAAACGCAGAGACGTGCCTCGGGCATCTGTCAGTATTCGGTGCATTAATTGCAGAGACGTGCCTTGAGGATCTGTCACCGCCCTGTGCATTAAAATGCAGAGACGTGCCTCGAGTCCCGTACGGAGTACAGCTTTTGACGTGGCAGGTGGTTTATCTTTCGTGGAGCGTAAGGAGCTCTCATCTGCCTGTGTAAAACTTAGGCAGTATATTCCTCCGTGTACGTAAAAATGGTTTACGCAAGGGAAATGGCAGTAAATGACAGCCTGGGTTGCAGTACCTCACCATCATTATAGCTGTCGCCTGGGTAGTCGAGCAGTATCCTTTTGTCAGAAGTCGAGACGTCATGTTCATTGCAGGATCTGACAGGTTCATTGCAGGCTCTGACAGGTTCACTTCGGAGAATACGAAGCGTCCCTTGTATACTTCAATGCTGCATGAAAAGAGGATGAGTTTTACGCCATAAAGGCGATGAAGCACCCTGTTTACGCAGAAGCAGCCTGGACGTACTGCCATACGCGGATGGTCCTTGAGCCTATATTTCTCACTGTGCTTTGGCGGAGAGGCTCTGTTTGTACGTTGAAGGCTCTGAAGTCCTCTTTTTATGCTGCTTTGCATCAATATGCTACGTAGAGCTAGTCTAGAGTATTTTTTATGCTTCTACAACGTGTAGGTCGTATCCCAACAATTTGGTGATACATGTTGATTTGGGGGTTTTTCCTCCGATACGGGATTTTGTACATGTCGTATTTTGACACGGACACGTAGATCTATATTTGATACTTTATATTGTTCATAAATATTATATATGACTTGTTTGTGTCCTTCGGGGTGCAATTGGATGTGTGGTGGACTCGTGTCACATGCGTATCCTAGATCTAGTGTGATAAGGTGTGATACTCTCTATATGGTGTATATTTATATGTAGATCTAATTCTTGTGCTTTTAATTCATGTAGATTATAATTCTGCATATATATAGATATTATATATATTATAGTATATATAATTGTGTTCTTGTATCATAGATCTATGTACTATATATTTACTAATATATATATATATATATATATATATATATATATATATATATATATATTATGTAGCCTTTCTTCTATATGCATTAATATATATATTATAGTATATATTATGCGTACATATGTATATATTATTATTTATATATATGTATATTTATTTGAGTAATTATATTATATATAGTTGTTATATGATTATTTATATATATGTATGGATGTATAATTATAAATATATTTATATATGTGTGTGCTTGTTGATATGTCATAATATGTACATTTTAATAAGGGGGTGTATCTATAGCTTATTGGTATTTATATATATATATTTCATGTTTTAGCGACAGGGAGTTGGCGACAGCAACCGCTGTCATAAATCAGCAGCAGCCGCTGTAGCTGGAGGAGGCAGTATTAATGACAGCAGCCGCTGTCATTAATTAGGGGCAGCAGCAGCGAGAAAAGGGGCATCAGCAGAAACAGTTAATCGGTGACGGTTGCAAACCGTCACCAAAGCAGCAGTATCAGTGAAGAACTCAACAGCAACAGTGACAGCGGTTTCAGTGACAGGCGGAACTGTCACTAAAAGCCAGCGTATCAGAATATCTGTATTTCAGCACAGTTTTTAGAGACAGTAGGCAGTTTTTATAGTTATATGTTTATATACTTATATATATATATGTATATATATATGTATTAATATGGATATATTATATTCTTAATTGCTAATTTGTTATATCTATAATATTTAGTATATGTATTATTTATATATGCGGGTAGTTAATACAACAAGGTATTGGGTATTACCTTGAGGAAACCAAGGTAATTGGGGATACCCAAGATATTCGGTTTGAGTATTAATTGGTGATTATTGTTGAGATACCAAGTTGGTTCAAAACTCCGGTACCTATTTAATGTTGTAATTATGATTCTATATTATTATAAATATTTGTTTGATTTATTTTGTGATGTTTTACCTTGGGAATTACGTATCCGGAGATACGGTATCCTATCTTTTAAGATGAGGTTTCTATGGCTTAGACTTTAGTATCTTGACACGATATTCTTGTGATAGACTTATGCAACCTAGAAATAGATAGTTGACCGTACTTTGACCATAGTTGACCATAGTTGACTCGAGTTGACCATAGTTGACTTTTGACTTAGAATTGACTTTTTGGCCTAGAAGTTGACTAGTTTAACTTATTCTCTTTTAGGAACCTTGTATTGATATTGTATTCTATATCTAGGTCTTTGAGGCACCGTGTCAGACATCTGTGAGACTATTCTTTGGACTTCAGGCGAGTACATTCTCTGATAGTTTCTCTTTTATGATATCCTCTATGTTCATTGTATCTAGTGTATATATCCATGTTCCCTTGACACTATGGTTACACGGATTGGTATATCCGGATTTTGTCATGAGATGTTATTCCTTGGTATATGGTGTATATGGTGTAAGTATTATTTTATTGGTTATCTTGTACATGTACAGATACTGATTCTCGGGAAGACTAGCTATCTTCTTGGGGGATCTCGTGTCATAGCATACCGTGGTTGGATCTATTATACCAGTCGAGGGTGGAGAGTATTAGTATAGATATGTGATCAGTATCCCTATTGTATCAAGTACTGATTATTGAATAGTATTGATCATACACCGCACGTATGATTAGCCAGGCCGCATTGCATCTTGCCCAAGCCGATCACATGTTAAGCTATTACTCACGCACTTAGTCTTAAGTATTCTTGTTCATTGGCATATTATTTATTATTATATTTATTCCAGTATTTCCTTATTGTATGTATCTCTCGTATCTATTGTGCATCTTATATATTCACATCTATTTACTGCTACATAGTTTTTATCATTGATTAGAACTGCTGTTAGAGATGTACTTTGCTCCTTTCCTGACTGGATATATTTTTTAAGATGACACTGAGGAGTGGTACCATACCTATTATGGACCCCAGGATATTGTGGGTTTAGAGTCTGAGACCCTCGCTCAGGAGGGACTTATCCCAACTGAGACAGTTGACCCGGGAGTTGTAGCTTCTTAGTATTCTTTGTACTGGATTTGTCTCCAGCTTATTCTGTATTTATTCAGACTCATTGATATATTATTTTAGACTCATGAGTTGTATTATGGCTATTCTATCCTTTATCTGATTCGTGCTTTCCATCTTAGTTCTATGATTGAGTATATTATCATTGATGGTGGTTTATTATATTGTTATATAGATTATCTAGACAGCGTTCTACCGCCGATTCTGCGGTGTAGGTTGGGCGTTGTTTCCGACTTGTACCCTTAGACCACACTTGGCACTAGGAAGGCTAGGGTGTTGCTCTTGGAGATAGAAAAGTTAAGGCTCATATGTTTTCTCACAATAGGATAAAAGGATTAAGAATGGTTGAGCAATTAGGAATGTAGAAATACAATCCTATTTATAGTATATTGGCAAAAAGAATTCGGCCAGAATTCAGATAGGGTTCAATTCAATTTTTTGAATGTTTGGCCATGAAATCAGGGCTATTATTACTGTGATGATTTCATACCAAAGGGGTAACCGAGTTCGGTATGAATTCGGCCCGAGTTTGGTTTCAAAGTTTGGTAGACTTTGTTAGTGAATGTGGCCTAATTTGGTAGATAGGTTCGTTGGTTTATTTGAGTGGACTTGGTGTAGAAGCATAAAATACGCTGGAGAATTATACGCGTAAAAGCCCCAACATACACGAAGTCCGCATAAAATAGAGCTTCAACGCTGTGTGGCGTAAAAATATGACTTCAGAGCTATACGCGTAAAACAGAGCTTCAGCGCTGTATGGCGTAAAATATGGCTTTAGAACAGCCCGCGTAATGCAGCATTTCAAGGCTGTTTTGGCATAAAAGGTTGCTACACCTCCCTCCGACATAAAATACGTTTGCTTTTAATGCGACATGAAGTTGTACGAGGAACTCTTCGTATTCCTCGAATGAATCTGTCAGACAGAACAGTGAACCTGACTCCTAACAAAAGTACTGTACGACGATCGAGAGGACGGCTGTAATGATGATTATGCACAGATGCCCAGGCTATCGTTTAGTGACATATCCTTGATACAAGTCATTTTTACGCATTCAAGGAATACACTGCCTATTTTACACAGGCAGAGATAAGTTTTTATGCTCTAGATGAGACAAAATCAGATACCACATCAAAAGCTGTCTCTCGTACAGAGCTCGAGGCATATCTCTGCATTTAATGCACGAGACGGGGGCAGATCTCTGCATTTAATGCATGAGATTTTATTCTATTTTTAATGATTGGGAGAGCTAAAACTGTGACTAATATGCTCACATCACTATCCTTGCATGTTACGCCAACCAGGCTATTTTCAACTATAGGAGTACGCCGTATGCTGTCTCCTCAAAAAATGCCAACTCAGGCTATATTTGCAAAAGTACGTGATAAGGCTATTTAGCCCAGAATATGCTCAAGACCTCAGTCAAGAAGGATAATTGGCTAGTTTTATGCTGGTTATCTATTATTCATGTAGTATCAAGCTTTAGACAGCTATTTGGCTTTTACGCCAACAAGACAGCTATTTGGCTTTTACGCCAACAAGACAGTTATTTGGCTTTTATGTAAGCCATCTTTACTCGAGGGGCAGTTGCCTACGTGGCTTGCATGCCGTGATCTTCGAGGAGCAGTTATACGCGTTATCTCATAATGGGACACGCGTCATACGCGAATTCAGGAGATCATTCAAACGTGGGTAGCAATTATTATAACCGTTGCGTAAAGGGTGCAACTCTCTTCACAATTTGGCTTCTACACCGACTGGACAGTTATTGTGACTGATCTCTATAAATAGAGACCTCTGGTCACAGGAGAGGGAGGTCGGGAAGAAAAAATCAAGATCAGGGATGGAATCAATAGAGGAGCAGAGAGCACAGACAGAGAGTATCGATTAACAACTTCGACAACGAGAATTCAATCCCACTTGCAACCTTCGAAGCTTCTTCTTCTTCTACAGCACTTCTTCATCATCGTGTGGTCCAAGGGACAAAGTGATCGCCCGCAGATCAGACTCCTATAACAATTTTTCCCCAGAATCATTTTTATTATACTTAACATCCTCGTATAGGATTAATTGTACTCTTTTTTCTTGTTTGTAAAGAAAGAAAGGGTTTCGTATAAACCTTGTTTTATTTTTTTTGTTTACCATCAAACACAAGATGACGACTCTGCTGGGGACTACTTTCTCATCTAATGAGAAAGCCATTGCTCAACACGATGCTGTATCCGTCGGATCGACGAAGAAGACTTTGGTCGTCCAATTCGACCAATCTGCTTATGAAGACATGCTTCGTGCAGGGGGTAGCTCTCATTCCCTCTCTGTCCAGAACTACAGGAAGCTGCATAAAATGTGGATGCCCAAGACATCCTCTACCCTTCCTGCAAGCTCTTCTCCTCCGATCAACAAGGTTGTGACTACACGGCCTATACGCCTTGTGCGTAAAAATTTGTCTTCCGTATGTGACATGGCAGACAAAACTTCTGGCAATGCCTCAGTGCCAATCCAGTAGTCTCAGACGCGCTCTGCGCATAAAACTTTATCTCTCGTCTATAACGTAGCAGACAAAACTTCTGGCAATGCCTCAGTGCCAATCCAGAAGTCTCAGATGCGCTCTGTGCGTAAAACTTCGTCTCCTATTTGTGACATGGCAGATAAAATTCCTAGCAAGGCCTCAGTGCCCGTGCGAAAATTTTAAACGCGTCCTGCGCGTAAAAATATATCTCCCGTCTACGATGAGGCAGATGCAACCTAGGATCACATCAAGGGAAAATGAGTGGCGGATGTCCCAACCGCTAGGCTTGTACGTCCACAAGAGAAGAAGTTGTCCACTCTTCAGATTACGCGTGACGCTGGAGGCCGCTTGAGGACTTTTTCTATTTTTTGCGAACCAGTGCCAAACTCCAAATTATGCCAGGATAAACTTGTCCGCGTAAAGAAGACCCGTTTTACGGGAAAATACGCTCCTCAGAAGGATGATGGATCATATGCTACTCACATGGGGAACTACTATATTCTTATGGCAGAAAGAGGGTTGTGGTTCACAATCTCCACGTTCCTACTGATGTAAAAAGGCATAATAAGCCCTCTTCTTCTTCTGTTAATCCTCCTGATTTGCGTGATTTCTTGATCCAGAAATGCAAAGACAGGGGATCTTCTAATATGTCTATTACACCCCCTAGGGAGTGTTGTTATAGTAGTCATAAGGTTGTAATTAACTACTGCTGTTCTAAGGCAAAACAGTCAGTTTTTGACTGGTTGAATACTCTTTGTCCTTACAGGAAGAAGAACCGACATTCGCGTCGGTAAACATGGCTTCGCACATTCCTAGAGGAAGGTCAAGTTCAAGACGTCATCCCTCTAGAACTCCAAGCCAAAGGAGATTTGACAGACTCCTTGAGAATATTGAAGCAGGTGTTTTTCGAAACACTCGCTCGAGGTCACGGCAATTGGCTTCATATTCTTCTGATTCCGACACTGGGGGTCGCCCGCTTTCTGAATTTGATGCTGAGAGTATAGACTCGATCTCTACAGAGATCTATACTAATCCCTCGGTGGCATCCAAAGAAATGGGAGTTTATGCCGTTGGAGATGAACATGAAGAAGCTTCCCCATCAGGAAGTACTGAACAACGCATCGCTGTATTGGAAGCATCGCTTAAAGAGATGCATACCATGATGGAGAGTATGCACCAAATGATGGTGACTCAACATACAACTACGGTAGCTCAAGCACCTGTTCCTCCGACTTAACTACGTGCGGGGGTAGACATGCCACCATCCAATGCAATCCAGGAGCCTATTCAAAATCAAGAATCAGCTGCTCCTCAACCCCTTAACCCGGAGAATGTATTACCCCCTGTGGGAGTTATAATGCAATCGATCTCTCACCTCTCTGCTGTCCCTTTTCCAACTGAAGATCCAATACAGGCAGTTTGGGAATTAAAAGCCCAATTTGATGCCTTGAAGCATAAGGGTCAGCTCAAGAAGTTGGGAATCAACTAGCCATACCCAGCTATCTAGGACGAGATCCCTTTCCCACTAAAATACAAATCACAGGCTATGGTTTTGTTTGAGGGAAAGACGTCGCCAAGCCAGTACGTGAACTACTTTAGCATGATGACGGTGTTGTTGCAGGGGAATGACGCCCTTCTCACTCGAGTGTTTAAAGGCTGTCTGTCTGGAGTGGCCTACCAATGGTACCGTAGTCTAGCGGACAACTACATTACTTCTTTTGAAGATTTCTAGACTCTATTCTTTGCTCGATTCTATGAAGGAAGAATGGACATGTCTATGTCATCACTCATCGAAGTAAAGCAGAAGGAGAAAGAAAACGTTCGTACTTTTATTAAACGTTTTTGTCAGGCTACTTTGCATATGCCTCATGGAGTTCCGGATTTAGCCTTGGTAGATATTTGGAGGAAGAACCTTCTCCCACTGATCTCAGTATTCACGGGACCATATCAGTTCCATGATTGGCCCTCATTTATCATATCAGCGGTAGCCGCTGAAGACAACAGTCGGAAGGCTCGTGACAACAGAATCATGATCTTTACCTCTGATCGAGGGAAGCAGTCATCCTCCAATAATGACCATACTCGTAGTTCCAAAGGAAAAGAAGCTCTGTCCATCAATACGTCCAGGCAAACTACTCCAGTGACTACGTAGACGAAACCTGGGACTTCCAGACCTATAGAGGAATATTCTTTTGACGACGACGATATTTCGAGCATATTCGATTGTCTAGTCAAAAGTGGCAAGCTTACTCTCCCCGAGGTAAATTGTCCAAATGAAGTCGGCAGTACAAATAATCCTAAGTACTATATTTTCCACAGATACATACATCACCCCACAAAGGCTTGCTATGTACTGAAAAAGAAAATCCAGGAGCTGATCGACGCCAAGGCCATCACTCTGTGTAACAACGAGAAGGCGATTACTGAAAACATGATCTCGCTCCAATTTGGTAATCTGCCCCCTCAAGAAGTCTCGGATGGTGTAGTACCTATTCCACGGGCAATGATGAACATTGTTAATCTCCCTCCTACCAGGGGTCAAAATCATGACTTAGTGCCCCTAACTACCAAGCATGGGAAGATCATATGGGTCCACCCTGATTTGGTGTCAGAAATTGAGGAAGAGACTAAAGCTACTAAAGCTAAGTCTAAAAAGAACTCAAGATGTAAACCATGTCATATGGTTGCAATATCCCCAACGTCGGAAGAAGAGGCTTTAACAACCGGAACTCGGTCAAGAAAAGCCTACCTTAAAGACTATGGAGGTAGCCAGGAGGAAGCAACGGCAGATACTTTGCCTGCCAAACATCTAGAACCAGAACCTGTTATGCCAGAGGCAGGTCCTTTTAAACCAACTTCGCTGGAAAAAGGTAAGCACAAAGAAGTTTGTTTCGATAAACCTTTGAAGAATATTCAAAACAAAGGTTTAGAGAAACCTTATAACTTTAACATCTTGGCTCAGTTGGCTAATACTCCGGCCAGATTTTCTATTTTTTAGCTACTTAGGCTATCCAAAGACACTCGTCAAGCCTTGAGTGAAGCATTAATGCAAGCAGATGTATGCTTGACTCAGCTCTAATCCCCTGATAAAGAGCCTGTGGCATGTCCTCAATGCCATAGTGTGATGGAAGTGGTCCCTAACATCACTCTCACTCAAGAGGACATGTTGTTGAAACATAACAGACACTACAGGCCTCTTTATTACATCGGATACGTCGGCTCCGTTGAGGTAGACCGGATTCACATAGATCCGGGATCGTCGATCAGCATTATCCCTCATAGTCTGTTAAGACCGTTGAGAATCCCTATAAGCGAACTGGCTTACACTACCACCACAATCGTGGACTTTAATGCCAGGAAGAGCAGACCGTTGGGGAAGATTCGTTTGAGGATCCAGATTGGTGACCTTAAATCAGTGGCTACATGCTACGTCATTGATTCAGAGGTGTCTTACAATATTCTGTTGGGCAGACCATGGATCCACGATCATAATATTGCTTCTTCAACTCTACATCAATGCTTCAAATATATAGACGTCCAAGGGACAATAAAAACAGAGTTTGCTGATCTCAACCCGTTCAAACAAGTTGAGTCCTACTATTCTGATGCCATGTTGTACACCCAAGACTACATAAAGGAGGTATCAGGCAGGACGGAAGAGGAATCCTACCAGGAGCCAGGAGAACCATCTATTGAGCAACCTTTGTCAATCCAGGTGAAAGGGCGGACTACCCGTCCGAAAGTCATGGAACCAGTGACTATCCACTTGGGCAAAACCAAATCGGGAGGAGGAAATGATCCCCTAGTGATCAGTCTGAACAAGAAGCCTCCACCTTTGGTCATTGACCTTAGGCGCAACAAGAAGTCAGCTGATGTAAATATAACCGGGAAGATGGTTCCTGACGATAATAAAGATTCTCTTTTCCATTATATTGACGCTCAATTTCCTAATCAGGAATCTTCCCCTCACAACGATATAGAACCTATAGCACAAAATTTTTTGGAAGCTATAGACTTCTATCATCCATATGTGTGGAAAATAGCGTCAACATCTAATATCGTCACGACATACAGGCCGCATAAAGATTCTATCTTTATTATTCCACCTACTCGCAACAATCAGCATCCAATAGTCTTCGGTCGCATGCAGAATAGACCGATTGTACAAGAAGGTTCTCACGAATCTGACGCTGGGAAAATGCAAGTCCACAGATATAGCCCACAGGCTTTGAAGATTATGTAAAGCATGGGTTATGATTTGAAGTTGGAGCCAAGCCTCAACTATGGAAAAGGCAGATGAATGCCGTTGCATGGTGATCCCTACTGTCAAGAAACTCATTTTGGGTTAGGGTATACCACATATCTTGCAACTTCAAACAACCCTGAGTCAAGTGAGGAGACCACTTCCTCTTCTTGAGATGATTTGTCATCCTTCGATTCAGATGATGAACTCGAATAGGCATTATCAGTAAATATGGTGTTGACATATTCCCTCGAAATAGAGGAACAAGAATCTGAACCATTTGAAGATGAATCCTGGGCTCAGCAAATGGATACACAATGGGAACTCCGGTTCAAACAAAAAGAACCACCCACTGAAGATAAGGTTATCCAAATCAATGTTGGGGATGAATTTTCACCAAAGCCGATATTTATCAGTAACAATCTTTCCGAAGAAGAAAGAAAAGAAATGATCCAGCTGATAAAAGAATATATCGATATCTTTGCTTGGAATTATGAGGATATGCTAGGTCTTGATCCAAAAGTGGCTACCCATAAACTCAACATATTGTCCAATTCAAAGCCTGTAAAGCAACACCAACGCCGGTTCCGCCCGGATATGATGGATGCCATTGAAGCTGAAATAAAGAAGCTAATAGCCTGTAGGTTCATCCGGGAAGAACAACATCCTGATTGGGTCACTAATATTGTCCCGGTTATGAAGAAAAATAGGAAAGTGCGTGTTTGCATCGACTTCCGAGATCTAAATGCGGCCTGCCCTAAAGATGAGTTCCCACTTCCCATTACAGACGTCATGATCGATAATACGTGAGGTTTTGAGCGCATGTCTTTCATAGACAGATTTTCAGAATATAATCAAATTAAGATGAATCCTGTAGATGAAAAGCATACTGCTTTTTGTACACCATTAGGGGTATATTGCTATACGCTTATGCCTTTTGGATTGAAGAATGCCGGGGCTACATATCAACGAGCTATGAGTAATATATTCTATGAGCATCTGTGCAAAATGGTAGAATGTTACGTGGACGATATTGCTGTCAAAAGTTGCCTCAAGGATAATCACATCCAAGACTTGAAGACAGTTTTCGAGTTGATGCGCCAACATTAACTCAAAATGAACCCCACAAAGTCCTTTCTTGGTGTATCCAGTGGCAAATTTCTGGGATTTGTCATTACCGCTAAAGGCATTCAAGTTGACCCTGATAAAGTAAAAGCCATCTTAAAAATGCGACCGCCTCTTAATCTGAGAGAACTTAGGGGATTTCAAGGTCGTCTAGCTTATATCAGGAGATTCATATCCAACCTCTCCGGAAGATGTCAACCTTTTTCTCGTCTAATGAAGAAAGGTGTATCATTCTTATGGAACGAAGCCTGTCAGCAAGCGTTTAATGACATCAAATGCTATCTTACTAATCCTCCAGTTCTGGTGCCTCCCGTCACAGGAAGATCATTTTTGCTGTATGTTCGAGTAATGGATCATTCTTTAGGGGCTTTCCTTGCACAGAAGAACAATGAGGGTCACGAACAGGCTATTTACTATCTAAGCAGGATGATGGTTGGAGCTGAACATAGATATAGTCCAGTAGAAAAAGAATATTTGTCCCTAATATTTGCCATTTAGAAGATGCGACATTACGTGACTGGCCAAACTATTCATATCATCTCCAGAATCAATCCACTTCAGGTTTTAATGAATAAGCCAAGTGTTCTTAATTCCCGACTAGCGACTTGGGCAATGCTACTGACACCGTATAATATGGTGTACGTCCCTCAGAAGTCCATGAAAGGTTAAGCCTTGGCTGATTTCTTAGCTGCCCATCCAATTTCGGAAACCTCCAAATTATATAAGGAGATTTTCGACGAAGTTGTAGAATGTAATTCGGCAATGGAAGGTGATACATGGAAGCTATTCTTTGATGGCGCTTCCAGAGCTGTTGCCAAGGGAAACGTGGTTTCAAGAGTAGGAATTATCCTGGTGACTCCTGATAAACTCGTCATCTATCGGGCATATTCTCTTAGCGAACCCTTCTCTAATAATGTGGCAGAGTATAATGCTCTACTAATCGGGCTTCAGGTCTCTAAAGAATTGGATGTTGAATACCTGGAAGCTTTTGGTGATTCTCAGCTGATCGTCAATCAGGTCAGAGGAATATATGAAGTCCGCAATCCAGACCTCATTCCTTATCACCAAACAACGATCGAGATAGCAATGTCTTTTAAAGGATTCTTCTTAGAGCTTGTTCCTCGATCTCAAAATTTGGAAGCTGATGCTCTGGCCAACCTAGCTGCAGATCTAGCTATTCCTATAAGAAGGCAGAATTCGGTGATCCTTCTTAACATAGATTTGTTTTATGTGAAAAATAACTTTTACATAGAATGCAGCTATGCTATAAACACGGTTCATCCTAAGAGAGATTGGAGAAGTCCCTTTATAGACTTCGCGTCATACAGAATCTTACCAGAAGATCCTAAAGAAGCAGTATCTATCAAGAGACGATCATTACGTTTCTATTTTGATGCTTCTTCACAAAGTCTATATCGCCGAACATACGATGGACTATTGTTACGATGTCTCTATGATGATGATGCAAGACAGATTATCCGAGAAGCTCATGACGGGGTATGTGGAGCACATCAACCCGGTCCTAAGTTACAGGATCGTATCAGGTGGATGGGCTACTACTGGCCTACTACGATTGTAGATGCCATGAAATATGCAAGACAATGCAAAGCCTGTCAGGTTCATGCGAATTTTATACATTAGCCTTCTGAGTATTTATGTCCTACTATTGCATCATGGCCCTTTGAAGCATGGGGTATGGATATTATTGGTCCTATTCATCCTTCTCCTTCTAGAGGATATCGGTTCATATTGACTATCACTGACTATTTCTCCAAATGGGCGAAGGCGATCCCTCTTGCTAAGGTAAAGACATCCAACGTGATCAGCTTTATCAAGCACCATGTAATTTATCGCTTCGGGATACCCCGAAGGATAATTCATGACAATGGGCCTCAATTTATTAGTCAAGCGTTTCATCGATTTTGTGATAAGAATCGGATACAGAATATGTCCTCAACGGCATACACTCCTACTACTAATGGTTTGGAGGAAGCCTTCAACAAAACCATCATCAAACTCTTGAAGAAGTTTGTCTTTTCAAACAAAAGAGATTGGAACGAGAAGTTGGGAGAATTTCTGTGGGCATACCGCACAACGGTACGAATGCCAACGGGTTGTACCCCATTTTTGTTAGTTTACGGGTGTGAAGCAGTTCTCCCCATTGAAGTTCAAATTCTATCACTCAGGATAGCAGTGGCTAATGAGCTGACTTAGGAAAATAATGATCATTTAAGACTTCAAGAGCTAGAAGGATTAGACGAGAAACGCCTTCAAGCTCAATAGTGCATCAAATTCTACCAGGCACGCATCTCTAGAGATTTTAATCAAAATGTGAAGAAAAGAGTGTTCAAAGTTGGTGAGCTAGTTCTAGCTGTGAAGAGGCCAATGATCATTACACACAAAAGTAAGGGCAAGTTCCAGCCCAAATGGGAGGGCCCTTATGTGATTGAAACCACATTTTCAAATGATGCTTACAAATTAGCCAAGCCTAATGGAGATTTGATAATGGCGCCTATCAATGACAAATTCCTGAAGAAATACTATGCTTGATCTTCTTTGCTCAAATGGGTATGGTGAAGATTTTATTCTGATAACACTACATACAAAGATTAGTTGGATCATATTCTATCATGTTCTTGTGACCTCTGAATAGATATGTTTAACTAATTTAAAACTTCAAAACCTATCACGTCCATATTACCTCTGATAGTGTTTTGTATACAAATTTAGTTGGATCATATTCTATCATGTCCATATTACCTCTGAATAGATATATTCAGCTAAACCTTACTGAAAGTATATCATGTCCATATTACCTCTAATATCACTTTCATCTTAACTTATCATTTATATTCAAAAGTGATAGGTCCACAAAGTCAGAAAATGTATCTTTATTATCTCTGGAAATAACAAATAATAAAAGGAGCAAAAAGGTATATCATTGGGGAGGACCCGTTAAATCGCAGATCTATCGCGCCAAAGCTGCCATCCTCTCATTCCTGGAGTTCAAGATGTTAGTACGAGCCCGCTCCAGCCTTGCTTCATCGTTGATCGAGAGAGATAGTTCGGACAGAGAATCAACAAAACTTGCATGGATGACACCCGCATGTGCCAAGTTCTGCTGAGCTGTTTTCACTTGGCCCTCAAATACATCACGAACTACCGATGCCTTGAGAAGCCTCTCCCTTGTCTGAGCAAGATCAGCTTCCAATTCTCGAACCCTCACTTCATATCCCTCGTATTCTGTACAGCATTGAGCGAGTTGAGGAATACTCTCCACCAATACTACTTGCTCTTTCTCTATCTCTTGTTGTTGTTCCTGGATGGATCTATTTAAAGATTCAATCTGCTGAGCAAGTTTCGCAGTTAGGGAGTCGTACTCAGCTTGAACCAGGTCATCGATGTTGCCTCAGAATAGTTGTAAATATTCGTTAATGGGTTATTCTAAACCATTAACTATTTGCTATAGCGCATCAGCTCTTTCAGCGTCATTGAAATTTCTAATCGGCGCTATAGTGAGCTTGGAGGACGTCTTCAGAGCATCAAAACCTAGATTTTTCTCCAGCACCATAGATATCAATTCTTTCAAAGTACGGTAGAATATGCTAGTATATTGTTCAACTAGCGTAACAAAGATCGAATGTACGCTGGAAGTGGCCGTAATATCGCTAAATCTCCTATCCGGAAGGACTGTAGAGGATGTTGCCACAGTCGTTGCTTCCACAGATGGCGCGACAAAAGAAGAGACACCAACAAAAGTTAAAGTTGCTGGCGTGCTCGATGAAGGAGGCACGGTCGAGATGGTGGCTTCATCCTCCTCTGATGTTATTTGAACTGCCACTGGCGGGATGACACCCGAGAACGTTGCGGATGAAAGATCGGCAGTTTCAAAGTATGCTTCGTCGACGTCAGATGCCGCCATTTCATTAGCTGGATCCGCAACAAAATCAGAAGTTGTGTCAACTCTGCCCTCCCCATAGATGTCTTCGCCTAAAAATAAGATAAGAGAAAGTTAATATCAATTTGATGTTAATTTTCTTAAAGAAAGTGTGAAGACAACATTTACCCTTGGCCGATGGTATGTATGTTGCATCTGTAGCTTGTATAGCTAAATCACTTCTTAATGATGCTAAACAAGCTGTCATACCTGGAGAAGAGGGTACACCAACTGACGTTTGAGGGTAGTCATCCCAGTCGTCACCTAGATCAACTTGAGGTTCATCGGGTGGAATCTCGCTCGAGATACTTATAGACGAAGGAGGGGCTAGGCCTATTATTTGTCTGGGTAAAGGTATATTGATCCTTATTATGCTCGGCCTCGAAGGCGATCTAGAAGCACTACCAGTAACGGTGGTAGCAGCAGCAGTCGCGGACAAAGAATACCCAACACGGTCAGCTGGAACTGTGGAGGTTCCCTCTCTAAAAGACGAAGGACCCCTGATCAAAGAATCATCCCCAAAAGGGGAAACAATAGGCTCACTCCTAGAGGCCCCCTTGGTGGAAGTCCTTTTAGGACCTCCGGTAATCTGCTTCTTCTTCTTGCGGGGAGAAGGCTCTTTTAGAGTGGAAGTCTTTCGTTTACTGGGGATTATGAGAGGCTCTGCTGGCGGAGCTATTACGCCTCTCAGTACAATGAACAAAAAATTATCTGCACCGGCGGTTTAATCACCTTCATCAGAGGAGACAGATGGTATCTCCTCTCTTACAGTGGACCTATGTGAGGGCATCCTGAAACTTCCATGAACATCAAAATCATAATGGAAGGTATTGATGGACACATAAAACTGCACGTACGAGTGAAGAATACACAGCTCCATGGAGAAAGAAGTCACGGGCACACCAAAGGTTGCTCCAGTACAACCCATTATGAAATACCGCCATCCTCTAGCTCCATCAATAAGTCCGCCTTTGAACTTAAAGCTGGTGATGGGATTCCCCACGTGCAACTGATCATACCCAAATTGCCTAGCAAAACAGCTAGGCAGATAAGGTTCCAAGTAGTAGTGGTCCTCACTTCTGTACAGCAGATGGGAAGGTCTAATGCAGACCAACCCGTAAAAGGCTTCAGGAGAAAGAATAGTCTTTCCCTGACCTACATCCTGAAGTTTTGTCCCCTGTTGATTGATATGTACGGGGGGGACGATGCAGAAGAACTTCCAGCTATGGGCAAAATTTAGTGCTAGCCGACAGTCTATGACGCTAGTCACATTCCAAGAAGAATTCCTATAATTCAACAGGAAGTTATTGCCCGAACCACTGGCCGATCCGGGAGACATCACTCTGGTGTTGTGAAGGATTAACCATCCCATCAGATATAAGAATAAAAATTCCACTCTGGGGTATCCTTCACGCCGTGTATCATCTGTCACGCCCCGATCTCCCGCAGGCTATTTCGGCCGTTCCCGCTAGGCGAGAATCACCCTCGCCAGCGCTCCCGCGGAACGATCGCTTAACCCATCCGGGCGTGATGCCGTACGAGCGTGATCTACGCCCGTGCAAGGCTATGGTTCATTGGCTGGCGGCAAGAGTTCTAAGCCACAGAGTCGCACAGATTGTCCGAGTGCAGCGGAGTCATGAACGCATAGGCGATCGGTAACAGGTTCACTGAGTCGACAATAGTAGCGGAAGCATTAAAACACAAGTTGAAGTAAAGCAAGCTCTTTTATTGATTAAACATGTGTTACAGGCGGCGTATAGCCGAGATTACAAGTCGCCCAAGCCTCTCTCTCTGAAACAGTAAAAGCGTGCCAAGTGGCTACAACTGTGGAATGAATGTACAGGCGATGGTCAGGCGATATTCACAACTTATGTCTTGTATATGTGCTTCAGTCCCGGACGCACCGTTGCAAGGCTTCAGAGGGAACTCCTGGCCTTAGCACGCACGTTGGAGGCATCCGCACCGAACGAGGTTCTCCCGCACCCTGCATACAAACTGGTGGATTATCAGTACATTGAATACACTGGTGGGGAAGCTACTCGCCCGCTCGACAAATCCAAACACGTAATACAGGTTTCGTGCACAACTATTAAGTTGCCTTTCTAGTTTGCCTTAGGATCAGTTTCATGCAGATATTGAATAGCCTAACGTGTCGGGCAGTGCGCCGTGCGATGTTAGAGAAAACACGGCGAGACTTACCAACTTACCATTTCTCCTTCCCTGTCCAAGGCAAACATGTTAATTCAAGCACGAGCAAGTATAACATTCAGGAGGCATAGCATATGCAAACAGGAGGGTCATTTTAACATGATCGTTCAGGTATTTAGTTGTTCTTGATGCGATGCAGTGACTCGCACGCGGATAGCCGCTAAGCGAGGATGACTTATCTATATGAACACGATCGCTGGCAAAGCCATTATGGACGTAGTCGAGGACGAGGATAGCATGCTACGCGTATACACGAGGCGTACGAACACGATGCGTTGCAAGCTATCCTCCCTGCACACGAGACTATACACGAGCTCCATCCGGACCGGATCGGCCCCAGTGCCCCGGTGACCGTCCGTGGAACTAGTTCGCGACATCCAAGTCAGGGTTAACCAATCTCAGGCAACACGATTTAACCAATCTCAGGCAACACGATTTAATTAGACCAATCTCAGGCAACACGATTACACGAGATACACGAGAACACGCGTGCACTAGAACACGAAAATACGAGAACACGAGTACACAGGAACACGAGTACACGAGTATACGGGATACTTGAATCTTGGTTCTGTACAATAACTTGTCTTGATGCATTCCCCTGGTTCGGGGCTGCCTTGGTGACCTAACGGTCCCGGATACTTGCAGGTTCGTTCAGGCACGGAACAACTACGCAGTAGTCTTCCGAGGTTTGCATGAAAACACGGTAACAATCAAGCAGACAAGCATGCGTTTCTAAGGAACATAAGCAAGCACGTTGCTCGGGCCCGAAGGTAGTCCGAGAGATGAAACCGTTAAGGGACTTAGCATGCGAGGGTCTGAACATATAAGCAGTATTTCATTTCCATGTTATAGCAGGCATATGAGTTGGGATTATTCCCTTAGCTAGGTGCATTGGATTTATTAGCATGCAGGGGTGAATCACCTAGCGACTAGCATGAATATTCCAGATTTTTATGTGTGCTGGGTAAGCAAAGACAAGTTCACCGTAGCCACCCACCTTAGCGATGATTCGCCTCGGTAGAGCGATACGTCTGAGCGAGCCTCTGAAAGCCTAAGCCGGATTCCTGTAGGGACAAGTCTGGATATCCTTTGCTTCTTGATCGAGGCAAAGCGGGTCGGGACAGCTGCACTATTGCCGTTTGAGACGGCAGTCCGCTTGAGCGGAACGGGGCATTACATCCTACCCAACTTAGAAAAAGTCTCGTCCTCGAGACTTACTAAGGACAAGCAGTGATCTAGGGTTGAGGCAATCCTAGACAAGTCGTTGCACTTGTTCATTTGGATATTCACTTGCACAAGCTTCAAAATCAGCATATCGCTTAGACTGGATCGTGCGCACCTTCGACATGCATTTCTAGTGTGAGCACGTCAACCAGCTTAGTGATAGCGAAGTCTCAGCACTCGAGTTTCACCTTTTCTTAAGTCTTGGATGGTACACTAGTTCAAGGCGTCCCTCGAATAGATGCATTCAACCAAACTTAGGATTAGTGAAAATCGGACAAGCTACTAGCGATACTCTCAAGGGTTCGCACAGGTTGGCACAAAGGCCACTCGCAGCATACAACCAGACAAGCAAGCATATCAATCAAAACGTATTTTGAAAGTCTTTAGACTTATTGTTGGAACATCCCATCGAGGCATTGAGAGAGAGCGTGCACATAACCCACGAACGAGCTTTCGAAACAGAGATATCGAATTGAGGACAAAGGCGTAGAAGCCAGGCTCTGATACCAACATGTCACGCCCCGATCTCCCGCAGGCTATTTCGGCCGTTCCCGCTAGGCGGGAATCACCCTCGCCAGCGCTCCCGCGGAATGATCGCTTAACCCATCCGGACGTGATGCCGCATGAGCGTGATCCACGCCCGTGCAAGGCCATGGTTCATTGGCTGGCGACAAGAGTTCTAAGCCACAGAGTCGCACAGATTGTCCGAGTACAGCGGAGTCATGAACGCATAGGCGATCGGTAACAGGTTCACTGAGTCGACAATAGTAGCGGAAGCATTAAAACACAAGTTAAAGTAATGCAAGCTCTTTTATTGATTAAACATGTGTTACAGGCGGCGTATAGCCGAGATTACAAGTCGCTCAAGCCTCTCTCTCTGAAACAGTAAAAGCGTGCCAAGTGGCTACAACTATGAAATAAATGTATAGGCGATGGTCAGGCGATGTTCACAACTTATGTCTTGTATATGTGCTTCAGTCCCGGACGCACCGTTGCAAGGCTTCAGAGGGAACTCCTGGCCTTAGCACGCACGTTGGAGGCATCCGCACCGAACGAGGTTCTCCCGCACCCTGTATACAAACTGGTGGATTATCAGTACATTGAATGCACTGGTGGGGAAGCTACTCGCCCGCTCGACAAATCCAAACACGTAATACAGGTTTCGTGCACAACTATTAAGTTGTCTTTCTAGTTTGCCTTAGGATCAGTTTCATGCAGATATTGAATAGCCTAACGTGTCGGGCAGTACGCCGTACGATGTTAGAGGAAACACGGCAAGACTTACCAACTTACCATTTCTCCTTCCCTGTCCAAGGCAAACATGTTAATTCAAGCACGAGCAAGTATAACATTCAGGAGGCATAGCATATACAAATAGGAGGGTCGTTTTAACATGATCGTTCAGGTGTTTAGTTGTTCTTGATGCGATGCAGTGACTCGCACGCGGATAGCCGCTAAGTGAGGATGACTTATCTATATGAACACGGTCGCTGGCAAAGCCATTATGGACGTAGTCGAGGACGAGGATAGCATGCTACGCGTATACACGAGGCACACGAACATGATGCGTTGCAAGCTATCCTCCCTGCACACGAGACTACACACGAGCTCCATCCGGACCGGATCGGCCCCAGTGCCCCGGTGACCGTCCGTGGAACTAGTCCGCGACATGCAAGTCAGGGTTAACCAATCTCAGGCAACACAATTTAACCAATCTCAGGCAACACGATTTAATTAGACCAATCTCAGGCAACACGATTACACGAGATACACGAGAACACGCGTGCACTAGAACACGAGAACACGAGAACACGAGTGCACGGGAATACGAGTACACGAGTATACGGGATACTTGAATCTTGGTTCTGTATAATAACTTGTCTTGATGCATTCCCCTGGTTCGGGGCTGCCTTGGTGACCTAACGGTCCCGGATACTTGCAGGTTCGTTCATGCACGAAACGACTACACAGTAGTCTTCCGGGGTTTGCATGAAAATACGGTAACAATCAAGCAGACAAGCATGCGTTTCTAAGGAACATAAGCAGGCACGTTGCTCGGACCCGAAGGTAGTCCGAGAGATGAAATCGTTAAGGGACTTAGCATACGAGGGTCTGAACATATAAGCAGTATTTCATTTCCATGTTCTAGCAGGCATATGAGTTAGGATTATTCCCTTAGCTAGGTGCGTTGGATTTATTAGCATGCAGGGGTGAATCACCTAGCGACTAGCATGAATATTCCAGATTTTTATGTGTGCTGGGTAAGCAAAGACAAGTTCACCGTAGCCACCCACCTTAGCGATGATTCGCCTCGGTAGAGCGATACGTCTGAGCGAGCCTCTGAAAGCCTAAGCCGGATTCCTGTAGGGACAAGTCTGGATATCCTTTGCTTCTTGATCGAGGCAAAGCGGGTCGGGACAGCTGCACTATTGCCGTTTGAGACGGCAGTCCGCTTGAGCGGAATGGAGCATTACATCATCAGCCAGCAGTCCCTCAGTAATAGCCCTCAGGCCAGCTTGAATCCTGCACACCATGGCAGGGAGCAGGCCCAATCTCGCTCCAAACACCAAACACACTGCGGGCCATAAGGTGTTACGATGAATACGATCCGCAGACGCGATGCCAGGAACCACCCATCGACGTAGCCAAATAGAAAGGAAGCCAGCCAGTTGAGCTTCTCTTGACAGAGGCTTTCGGCAATGCCTCATATAACTGTGGGCTTTGGTTCCTGTAGAATAGCCCCCTATCTCTTCATTGAGAACATAATCTTGAGCCCCCGCATCTTCAATAAGATCATCGACTGTGTTGGCACTGAGCATGCTCAGAAGGTTCAAGGGTTTATCTCTGCTATCTACAACCTTGTCCTGTTTGGCATTTCTAGCCAGAATCTTTTACATCTAAGTTCAAGTATGGCCTGTTCGGTGGACATTTCAAGAAACCTTCGGAAAGCCATTCTTGAAGATGATGTTCTGAACAAAAAATTTTTGTATCAGAGAAGTGACAGTTCAGAATTCTATGTGACTTCTCGTCCAAAAATAGCATAACAATTGGATTTTCAAGACAATTTAATGCTGAAGAGCTTTTTACGCATTTCCCGTTACGCGTAAAAGTGGAGACATGACGGGAAGCATACTTTTCAGAATCAGCATAAAAAATTACTCAGACATGCTGAAGCTGCGTATTATTAGACTTCCTCATAGCAATATAGCGGATCAATGATGTGTAAAAGAAGACAAGTTTATTAATCATGATTACATATGATGGAAATCTATTTTACAAATGATTTTTCATTAATATTCAAGATCATGATTACATATGATAGAAATCTATTTTATAAAGTATTTTTTATTAATATTCAAGGTTATGATGGGAATATATCACGCTAGGTTCTCGTCTGACGGAGATCTTCAGTTCTTCTTCTACGGTACTTCATCGGCTTCTTCGGCCAATGAACAAGAAAATGGTAAATGGCGGGAGGATACAGAACTGGGCCTGTATAAAGCCCCCCATACGCCATGATGGCCATGCCTAGAATTGTGTTAGGTATTCAGACCCAGCATAATACTGGAAGACACGGCCAAGCTGCCCACCAGGGTCCAGCTTCATAATAGGGGAAAATACAGCTAGCAAGCTGTGTGGTCTAATGCGACCCTTCCTCTCTCTTTGACAAATTGCCATATAAAATTGCTGATTATCTCAAGGAAAGGAAGCTATGATATCCTTCCATGATCCATCATTGCAGAGGATATTTGCTCGAAGATGCCTCTTTTTACGGCTCCTCACATGCTGGAAGAGCATGATCTTCTTCTTCCTCAGGTCAGCCCAATGAATCTCAGCAGCCATCTTCGTGGTGAAGGAAGTATGGAAAAACAGGTTCACTCGCTTGCCTTTATATAGGCAGAAGAGATCATACCAAATCCCAACAACTTCCTAAATATCTCCAAAAAATCAGCCTCGCAGAATGAGTCAAATTTGACCGTTTCATGCTTCATTCAAAGTATTTTAAATTACGAGAAATTTGAAAACTTTGAAGGGGGTCTTGAAGAAGCATGAAATACGCTAGAGAATTATACGCGTAAAACCCCCAACATACATAAAGTTTACGTAAAACAGAGCTTCAGTGCTATGTGGCATAAAAATATGAGTTCAGAGCTATACGCATAAAACCGAGATTCAACGCTGTATGGCATAAAATATGGCTTTAGAACAGCCCGCGTAAAGCAGCACTTCAAGGCTGTTTTGCCATAAAAGGTTGCTACACCTCCCTCCGGAGTAAAATATGTTTGCTTTTAATGCGGCGTGAAGTTGTACGAGGAACTCTTCGTATTCCTCGAATGAATCTGTCAGACAGAACAGTGAACCTGACTCCTGACAAAAGTACTTCACGACGATCGAGAGGACGACTGTAATGATGATTCTGCACAGAAGCCCAAACTGTCGTTTAGTGACATATCGTTGATACAAGTCGTTTTTACGCATTCAAGGAATACGCTGCCTTTTTTACACAGGCAGAGATGAGTTTTTACGCTCGACATGAGACAAAATCAGATGCCACGTCAAAAGCTGTCTCTCGTACAAAGCTCGAGGCATATCTCTGCATTTAATGCACGAGATGGGGGCAGATCTCTGCATTTACTGCACGAGAATTTGTTCTAATTTTAATGACTGGGAGAGCTAAAACTGTGACTAATACGCTCACATCACCATCCTTGCATGTTACGCCAACCAGGATATTTTTAACTATAGGAGTACGCCGTATGCTATCTCCTCGAAATATGCCAACTCAGGCTATATTTGCAAAAGTACGTGATAAGGCTATTTAGCCCAAAATACGCTCAAGACCTCAGTCAGGAAGGATAATTGGCTAGTTTTATGCTAGATATCTATTATTCATACAGTATCAAGCTTTACGCAGCTATTTGGCTTTTACGCCAACAAGACAGTTATTTGGCTTTTATGCCAACAAGACAGCTATTTGGCTTTTACGCCAACAAGACAGTTATTTGGATTTTATGCCAACTATCTTTACGCGAGGGGCAGTTGCCTACTTGGCTTGCATGCCGTGATCTTCGAGGAGCGGTTATACGCGTTACCTCATAATGGGATATGCGTCATACGTGAGTTCAGGAGATCATTCAAACGTGGGTAGCAGTTATTATAATCGCCGCGTAAAGGGTGCAACTCTCTTTACAGTTTGGCTTCTACGCCGACTGGACAGTTATTGTGACTGATCTCTATAAATAGAGACCTCCGGTCACATGAGAGGGAGGTCGGAAAGAAAAGATCAAGATCAGGGATGGAATCAATAGAGGAGCAGAGACCACAGACAGAGAGTATCGATTGACAACTTCAACAACGAAAATTCAATCCCACTTGCAACCTTCGAAGCTTTTTTTTCTTCTTCTACAGCACTTCTTTATCAACGTGTGGTCCAAGGGACAAAGTAATCGACCGCAGATCAGACTCCGATATCAATTTTTCCCCAGAATCATTTTTATTGTACTTAACATCCTTGTATAGGATTAATTGTAATCTTTTTTCTTGTTTGTAAACAAAGAAAGGTATTCTTATAAACCTAGTTTTATTTTTTTTGTTTACCATCAAACACTAGGTATTTGGGTATATGTACTTTGATTTGCCAGTACGACTCAGCTTACATCAATCCTAGACTCAAATAAATAAAATATTATATTTGAATATAGAACCAAACTTGATATATAAATCTTTTAGCTGGTGCAGAGTATGAATTTAGTAATGACAAAGTTGATATAATTTGCATCAAGAATCTGCTTCATTTGTATTTTAGATCTAATGTTTGACGATTATCCGAATCTGGTTGACTGTGACCACTTTGTGTCAACAATATTGAAGGACCGTAAAGCAACTCTAGGAGAGGGTGAATAGAATATAGTAAAATAATCTACCCAATTTAAGATTATCAAAATGAAGGAAGTTGCTAACTAATAGTGTATATGAAGATAGTGAAGTAAAGCAGTAAAGTAGAGAGTTAAACCAAATGCAAACACTAAGATGTATACTGGTTTTTCTCTGAGAGGACTAGTCTAGTCCCGAGAATTCGAGCTCGAAGTTTTATCCACTATAATCACCAATAATAAATTACAAGCTTTGATCCGAAGGCTTGCCACTTCTTTACACCATGAGGTTTGATCCAAAGTCTAGCAACTTCACAGCTAGAGAGAGAAACTGATGGAGCTAAGCTCTTTACAACTCTTTAGACTTCTAGACCGAGACATCATTTGGCACTAGGAAGGCTAGGGAGTTGTTCTTGGAGATGGGAAAGTTAAGGCTCAGATGTTTGCTCACATTAGGATAGAATGATTGAGAATGGTTGAGTGAGTAGAAATGTAGAAATCCAATCCTATTTATAGTGTATTGGCAAATAGAATTCGACTAGAATTCAGATGGGGTTCAATTCAAATTTTTGAACGTTGGACCAGGAAATCAGGGATATTACTACTGTACTAATTTTATACCAGAGGGGTAACCAAGTTCTTTCTGAGTTTGGCATGAATTCGGCCCGAGTTCGGTTTCAATGTATGGTAGACTTTGTTAATGATTGTGGCCTGATTTGGTGGATAAGTTCGTTGGTTTATTTGAGTGGACTAGGTATCTAGTATAGGTACTTTGATTTTTTATTGTGACTCATCTTACATCAATCTTAGACTCAAATAAATAAAAGATTATATTTGAATAGACGTAATACATACGATATGTAATAGAAGTATTGAGGCTTCAGAACGCGATATATTATTGCATGGTTAAGTTAACTATCAAAATCAAGTTGACTGAGACCGAATGGGCCAACAATCTTTCCTATTTTGATAATTGACAAACTATGAATGATACTGCAAGTCTTTGATATGCAAGGCTCTCCCATAACTGTGGAGCAGTTTACATGCTGAAGGCAACATCTATCAAGTATCATCTTGTAAGCTAGTATCATGTATGTCTTTCTTCCCTGTTGTCATTTGATCAAAATGACATGCTCCCCAAAATCGGTGAGGTGACAAAAAAATAAGAGAGTAAAGTGTATACAGGATAACATATAATGGAAAAAACATTTTGCTTTAAACTTTATTCATTTGAAAAGAAAACATACAAAAGAAGATGTGTAGTGGAAATATCATAGTAGAGCAACTAAAAGTAAATTTTTTAAACATTCAAAACCATTGAGTAACTAGTAGTCATTTTCTTTATCTTCATCATCAGGTTCAACTATTCTGTTTGGATCAAAGAAGGCATCAGTTGGATCCAAATGTCGCTGAACATAGGGATGATCAATGTGAAAACCTTGTTGATTTGGATTCCGAAGTATCAAAAAAGGTCGGGCTGGGTGCTTCGATAGGGTGTACTGGATGTCTATCAAGGTATTGTCAAGATCATGAGTCTGAAGAGTTTGGCGATGATCAGTAGCATAATTTCGTATATCTTCTTTATGGAAACGACCACGCAAGAGATTGAAAATAGTCTCTAAGGTTTCTGATTGTTCAACAACAGGAGGGACGAAATCAGCAGGATGTGTGTTGGAGTTTGATGATTATTTATATGGTAGAAGCATAAATGGCTTAATTCTCTAAACTCTATTGAGGGATAAAGGTTTCTCAAGATGTGGACAAGTATCCAATGGAATGTTAAAATAGTTGAAAATGGTTGGCAAGTACATGGCGTAGAGTAGTGGACGCCCTTTCTTACGACATTAAACCATTTGAGAAAAGATGGTCTGGGAACATTGAAGTTAATATCAAAATGCAAGTGGTATAAAGCTGGCATTTCTAGATAAGAGACCTCATCAAAGTAAGTCTTCTTAGGTAGAAAAGTAAAAAAGATAATACGATGCATTTCAAAAAAGTGACCATTCAAATATCTAGCATAAAATTTTCCAGGTGGATATTCAAGAGGATGACAAAGGATATTTTTGAAAGAGTCTAGAGTTAAGCCACGGTCTAATTGAACTTGTGTGATGTTGACTAGGGTTTGTCCATTAGCGGGAATGCGTAGGATTTCTCCCAAGTCGTCTGCATCGAATTTAATTGGAATGCCACGAAATCCAGATGAAATAGTATTATGTTCATATGTTAAGTTATAATAGAATATTTGAATAGAATTAGTGTAAATATTGGTATGGGTCGTAACAAGTTCTTCAAGTTAGAGTTTTTGAAGAATAAGTAGATAGTCATTATGTTGGAAGAAAAAATCAATAGGATGGCCAAGACAAATGTCTCTTAGAGAAGTTATTAAACCAATAATTTAAAATTTTAAGGCTTCAAAAAGTGAAATCGTCGAATTCTCCTATGTTTGGCCTAATCGGACAAAAAAAGAGTTGGAAAATGAATCTATTTTCCTTTTAGGGGCAATTTGGAAAGGATGTAGGAAAAAAACTAAGTTTATTTATGGAGGAGGGGATATTTTTCGTTGGTCTTAATGAATGAGCCATAGAAAATGTATAAATAGAGTAGCAAAAACCTAAATTTGGGAGAAGATTAATGACATAGCATATTCTGGAATTAAACTGACCGAGTTCGGTCCGAGCTCGGCCCGAGTTCGATCAGAATTCTGTGTACGTTTATTTTCAGAATCTTAATATGACTTTAATCGATATTATGCCTTTCTTGACTTGATATAAATACAGAATAATAGATGTTGAATTTAAATCGTATGTTTTTAAGAATTTAAATTATCTCGGAGTAGCTGTCGAGGCCGGATCCCAGCTAGCGGTGGTCCGAAGACACTTAAATACCTTGTGTACTTAGCATGATGGATAAAGGTTCCTTGTGAATCTTGCTTGATTTACAATCCTAGAAAGAATGTCAGTTCTCCCATCATGCTCATCTCAAATTCACTCTGCATACACTTAGAAAACTTATTATATAGCATCTCATTAGTGGATCCAAATATGATATCATCAACACATATTTGCACTAATAACAAAGAATCAGCAGAAGATTTTATAAAAAGGGTAGTATCAATTTTTTCTTTTGAAAAACTGTTTCAAAGTAGAAAGAAGCTAAAACGTTCATAACAAGCATGTGGGGCTTGTTTGAGTCCATACAGAGTCCATCGGGTCGTGGCTACGGAGCGGGGGAAGCGGGTTCATGAGAGAGAGAGGGGAGCGGGTAAGGGTTTACGGGTTCGGGTCGGGTCGGGTCGGGTCGGGTCCGGATCCGATATGACCCGTTAGGTCTAAGATTGGGTTCAGTAGGGTTAGGCCGGTCCGATTCGGTTGGACCGGGTTCAGTCCGGTTCAGTCCGGTTTGAGCCCGGTTCAACCCGGTTTAATTAAAACGGGGGTTTTTAGCTATTTAAAAATAGTTTTTGAGCCCAATAAATTCCAGAAAAATTACAAAATATCCAATATTTAATAATACACCCAAAAATATAATTTTTATAATATATTAATAATTATTTTTAATCCATAAAAATATTACTTCCAGAAGGACATTTTTAATAATTAATTAAAAATTCCAAAAATTCCAGAAAATTCATTTTTAAAATTTTTATAAAAAATAGGGTGTTACACAATAGTTCTTAAAAATCCTTAAAATTCTAACATAAAAAACTCATATGTGATATGCCCTTAACTAAAAAGATAGTAAAGTAATGTGATTGGCCTATGGGTATATCTAGTACTATCCGTGTATCAAAATTATATTAAGTACGAGCATTCGTCTTTTTGAAAGAGGAAAAGATGAAAACAACAATAAAGAGTTCAAGGAGGAGGTGATAGAATACAAGTACGGGGTTCAAGGGCGATTGAAGAATTCAAAAGAGAGTTGTCAAGGCAGTTGTGAATTAAAATTTTATTTTTTATAAATTACTATTCACATGCTCATATCAGTACAGTTATGTAACCGATACAATATCCTTTGACCTGTCTAGAGGAAAAGTATATTTGTCTAACAAGCTAAGTCAACTATATCTCAATCTACGTAAAGTAGTCATGCGAAGAGTGAACCAAGCGCTCTAAAGTTGATCAGACCATAATATACCGATTCTAATTAGACAAATATATCAGTTTGTGCACCCAAGAATACATATGTCATGATCAAGCTCGATAGAAGAATAAGCTTGCAAAATTAGGCTATAATAACAACATAAGTCAAGATAGTTCAAAATATAAGAACGTGGGATTATGATGAAGGTACAAAATAATTCAAGTTCACCAAGAAGCTAAGACTCGTCCGGTGTTGTGCCTCTACATTTGCCATACTAACTTCTTGTCTAAGTCTCTAGTCGACCAATTAGGGGTATGGGCCTCTAAAGCTCTACAGTCTGGATAAATACAATATTGTTATTCTAGCATATAGTTAGTTTCATTCAATTACACTTCATTAATGGGTTAAAAGGACTATAGGATATTAGGTTGTGAGGTATGCTACCCAATTTACGAGAATTAACTAATACTGTAACTGTCTTATGAGGATTCTATAAAATACCCTTGTTCTTGTAAATAAAGTAGGAACTCTTGTTGGGGTATACGAGAGAAAGATCTTGGTACTTATTAGGGTATCCTATTGCATTATAAAACTCCATAGGTAATGGTCATCTTAAGTCTTAATCATAATGCTTATAGAACAAAAGTGCTGATATTAAGAATGGAGAAGTTACTAGCTCACAAGTGAAAGAGGATATAACCTGTATTAAGATATGTGGAACAAATTACTTGATTTGAACCTAAAGAATAATTATAAAATCATAATCTAAATGACAACTCAAACTATCAAGTTCTATCTACTAAGCACAAAAATTTAAAAAATCAAGATTAACAAACTATAATCCTACCAAACTATATATCCTAACATAAAAGAAATCATTGGGTCTACCATTAGAAGGGTAAGGTGTCACGATTTGAAAGATGAAAAAAAAATAGTTATCGCACCAATAGTGAGCGTTAAGGTTTCATAGAAATAAGATATAAAAGTATATAGAGAGACTCTTGATAACATCATAGTTTCCTAAGGGAAGGTGGTATGCTAGTCTCTTTGTTCGAGGTACGATCAACAAAAATGTTCTATCATTCAATAGATTTTAATTGGTAAATAGCTATGATAATTGATCTATGATGGAGGGAGAGATTAACTCAAGATGAAAAAGTATATAGATAGTTGGATGAGATAGCATTATCGGTGGCTCATGAAGACTCAAGTATGACTCAATGATGATCATAGATTCTAAGGGATTTACTAAGCTGAATGTAGGGTACCCTGAATATAGGGTACCCTTGCTTTTACTGATATATTGGTTCATTCCACTTAGTTTCCTAAGGTACTGCTCTGCTAATATCAAGACAAGAATCTAAATTTATAGTCCCCTTATATTATCTTACTATGTAATTTAGGTTTAGTCCTAATATTCAACCTTGGATTTCTATTGGTTCCTCAATACTAGGGTCAAACAACATAGTCAAATTTCTAACAAAACTTAGTAGTATCTATACTGCTCTCAAGTCATTCCTAAATATATTAGGGGATAATGGTCAATCAATTTACAGGTGTTGGATGCTAGGGTTCATTAGGTATGCTAAACTTTTGGGTGCTACCAATATTCTAATTTGTTTTCTTTGTAGGTATGCTATCATAATTATCTTCTAACCCTAACAACAAGAATTTCAATATTCTGGCAGAAGGCTATATTCAAGGAACTATTAGGGAAGTATATTAATTAGGAAGATATGAGGAAACAAGGATACCGATGTCAAGGAAATTAAGCGAGTACAATTTTGAAGGTGTCACGACCCGCACCCAGTTTAGGGGCACGAGTGCGTGGGTACGTCCAGCCTACGCCGCAGCATCGGCGGTAGAACGCTGTCTAGGTATTGATACTATCTAACTAATGTCACGCAAATATCCAATCTCCATTAGGAGGCACGGATGACACAAATAGATGAACATATACTCAATCACAGACTAACAGCACGATAAGATTTTGAATAAAAACTAAAATTAAACACAACACAAGTCCACAAGAAATAACTTAACTTAACCACATCCAAGAATCATCAAAATGCCGGAGACAAATCCGGTACCAAATAGTCTACTTAAGAACTAACAATGAATAACAATTTCGGCTAGACCTCCAGAATCACAGCTAACTACCAAGTCTGCAGCTACTCACCATAGTCCATAAAGTGTCGGACAGCGGTCATCTAAGGCATAGTCTGGAAAAATGTTTCCAGTCAGGAAGGAGCAAAGCACAATCTCAAATAACAGTTCCATTAATTGATAATGTCTATAATACAATAAAACATGTCATGCTAGCTACTGAGAAGACAGTGAAGTAATGTAATGACAGTTTAAGAGAGACAGGCAATAGCAATATGATACAGTCAGTGCATGTAAAAATGAAAGAACAAGGAACAGTATCATATACGGGTGATGTAGTATATGATCTAAAATAGAGAACTGTAACTATTCTAAGTGTTTGAAATAGTAGTTTCGAAATGTGATCGGCTTGGGAACATGTACGGTTGCTATAAGGCCTGGCTAATCATGGGTGAAGAGCATGATTAACACTTACAGTTTTTATACTACAATAAGAGGTTATGATCACATTTCTTACTAACTACTTTCCCGCCCCCAACTAGTACTGTGGATCCAACCATGACACGTCACGATACACGAGCAAGTAAAGTCTATCATATACGGTTTCTAAATATACATGTCGTGTACAATGTCAATACGATAATTAAGGTAACATCTCATGACTGCAGATCCAAGCTATACTAGTCCGTGTAGCACAGTGTCAAAGATTCAGTTGTAACATTTCAAGATCATTGAACTTATAGCAATTATCAAGAATTGGAAATTATCAGAGAATGTACTTGCCTCAGTCCTTAGCTGGTATTTATGGATGTCCTGTTCCAGAGTATCCCCTGGGTAACCCAACAGTCCTATAAACATAACACAATCAAACCACATTTGCATCAGATGCTACGCTAACACACAGTCCATAAACACTGGCCTCAGGGCCATGTCAGACAGGGCACTAGTCAACTAGGGTCATCTAGTAGGGGTACATAAATATACATATCTACTCAGAAAATATAAATACCAATTTAAACATGTATATACTATATATAAGTGCCTATCAATAATTTGTACAAAATACGTATATAATATATATACACTAAATAGATGTATATAAATTTATATAATTCTTATACCAAAAATATATTTGTATCTATACAATAAAATATATATATAATTATACCAAAATATACGTTATGCCACATTTATTTATATACATGCAAAAAATGTTTTTGTTAAACATACACCAATACGAAAATATATATATATACATATATATTTATACCAAAATAATAATTATACTATATACATGTATCATAATATACACATACACAAAATACATACCAATATACATATATATACATGTGCCTTAATTAAATACATACTTAATTATATAATTTATTTAATTACCTACTACACTCATATAATTAGATATTAATAAAATAATATACATATGCCCATTTCTCATTAATTAAATGTAATACTTTATATTTTATATACAAATTAAATGAAATACATATACTAATTATTTATACAATTAAATAAAAATAATTACTATACCTATTTATATATTGTAATATGCTAAGTAGATAAATGAAATACATGTATATACATTTACCAATTATATTATACACTTTACATTATATACCAATACATATTTATGTATTAACATAAATTAAATAACTATTATATCTATACATGTATTTTATTATGTTTAAATATTAATTAAATAAAAATATGCATATACATATACTAATACGTATTCAAATATTTAAAGTATTAATTAAAAATACTTTACATACATTTACAAAATATATACATTTACAAGTTTTTCACATTAATTTAAATGTATAAACAAACACATACATATACATTAGATATATATATATATAGATATATATATATATATAAAGATATATATATATATATGTATAAAGATATATATATATATATATATATATATAAAAGAGAGAGAGAGAGAGAAATACTCACAGAGGGGGTGGCTGCCGCCGGCCGCCGGAGGAGCAGCGGGGTCGGGGTGACAGGGACTGCAGGGTGGTGATAGGAGGAGCAGTGGACGCCGGCCAGAGTTGTCCGCCGGGAAGCCGCCGACGTTGAAGAGGCCGCCGGAGATACTGAGAAGAGGGCCGGCTGCACAGTGGCTCGGCCGGGGCACACAGGGGCAGCCGCCGGGCTTCTGAGGAGCAGTGGCCGCCGCCGCCGGAGATGCGAGGGTCCGCCGAAGGGAGGAGCAGCCGTCGGCCGGGCGCTCGTGAGGGGGCCGCCGTGGAGAGCCTGAGCCGCCGGGGACAGGCCGTTGAACAGTGGTGAGGGGGATGAACAGTATTCCCCCTCCTCCTTTAATTTGAATTCAAAATAATGAAAAGGAGAAGAAAGGAAGAAGAAGAAAGGAAGGAGAAGGAGAAGAAAAGAAAAGAGAAAAAGAAAAGAGGGAAGGAGTTTTCCAACGTAGGAGAGAGGTGGGGCTTGGGGAATATTTTGGAGGCTTGTGAGGGTGGGGTTTTCTAGGTAGCATAGGGATTAGGGTTTGAGGGTGACATGATATTAAATAGGAGAGAGGGTGTTATGATGGAGGGTGAGGATGCACTCAATTAATTGAGTGGTCCAGATTGAACATGAGGAATTCATTCATGGGAATGAGGGTGAGATTAATTAATTAAAATATTGGATTCCCTCATTGATTAAATAATTAGGTGTTGGCACCTACAATTAAATAATTGCAACTTAGCCCCTTAAATTCGGAAAATTGCACAAACACAAAAATGACGAAAATTGGGCGGGCGATTTGGGGTCCGATATTTTGTAGGGTCAGGGGACACTGTAAGATGGGTATGGGCTGAATTTGTAGGGCACTGGAATTAATTTGGGATTTTAAAATCAGATAAAATGGTATCCTCAATTTAAATAGAAATAAATGCAAGTTGTGTTCAACAATTAATTAGGAGTACTTGGGGCCAAAATCAGATCAAGTCATCAATACCAATATTGAAGAAGACTCAGAACAGAATATTACCCTAATTTGGGCCGCATGAAAAATAGGTCAAGATGGCCTCCAATTTTCGATTGGAACGCACAACGATACAAAAATAGGAAATTAAAAAATAACGTCCGCGACGATTTTTGTGCGGCTAGAATTAATGCACAAAGAGCATAATTATGAGTTGCAAAAATAGCAGAAATGAAGGTGGGCATGTCTAGAGCAAGACTGTGAAATTTGTTGGAAGACAAAAGTCTGGATAGTGCTCCAAATATCGAAGCAAAGGCAATGCACAAAAATATTAAATAAAATACAGTAATTAATTACACCTCCAATAAATTAATTCTAGAATAAAACAATTAACCTCAAAATTCATAATTCGGGCAGGTGCTATCTACTGACTTCTAGGTCAGTCTGCTAGCTAAAATAAAATAATAAACACTGCATATAATTATATATTCAATTACACCTCACACATAATAATTATTTAAATCAAATACACTATCATGCAATTAATTAATTATAAATAACATAATATTAAATATTGAAAAATTCGAAAATACCCCTGTTTCCGGAATGTGGTAGTGACAAGTCTACCCACCTTAAAAGAATTTCGTCCTCGAAATTTAAAATCCTCATATTAGCATTTAATCATACACATTATTATTTCCCTCAAATTTAAGTTTATCATCCATGAAATCTTTTAATAGTCCACTCCTCAAAGTACTCAACAATATGATATTTAAGGATTCTTCAAATGTCACATTCAAATATGAAGTTCTAAAATTCATAACTTGCGATTAAATAAATACATTGATAAATCTCCCAAAATTTCTAAATTAATAACCAACTTAAACATGTCAAAATCTTTCCTGGAATTAATAAACCACTAATTATGCCATGTTAATTTCTTAACCATTTATTTAAATCAATAATTATTCTCAAATTTTAATCATCTTGTTCCTCTTGTCAAGTCATAACTCCTTCATGAATCTTCACTACAGTCAACACCACTAATCCCGGTCTAAGAAAATTCTACCTATAGTCATACCATATACAATCTAGGGGAAACATACATGGTTATGGTCTCATTTGTTATGGTGTTGCAGTCTATGTATCAGGGGTACTACTACTACATTATAACAAGAGTCATGTATACAACTATGGTACTAAGGAATCGATCAATCAATCAAATAGATAGGAACAGAAGGAAGGACAGAACAGAACCTGCTAACACATTACCTGCAATATAGGTCCCTCGACCGTCACCGCAATTGCCCGTCCTGCTGGGGTGGTTCCCTCCGCGGGTACTGAGCAATATACGGTTCCACAGGTAGCCCAACTGGATCTCTATAATCTGAAGTTGAGCGCTGGCCGGGAAGATAAGAGGTTAGAAGACAATCCCTTACTCGATGTCCCGCAGCGCCGCAGAGCAAACAAAGTCCTAGCCTCGTTCTACAGCTCTCCCAAAGGTGACCTGGCTTCTTACAGAAGTGACAAGTTCGTTGATCCTGCTGTACAGGAACTGGTGCCGGGTACTGCTGTTGATACTGAAATGCCCAGGGCTGTCGCTGGATAGGAACTGGTGCTAGGTACTGCGGTGGATGCTGAAATGTCCATGGTTGTTGCTGAACATGAAATGGTACTTGGTACTCCTGTTGGTGCTGAATACGGGGATGCTTGGCCTGTCTTGCGCTATCATTCGTATCTCCAAAAGTATCGTGACTCCTCTTAGGCCTGAGATCCAGATCCTCTTCTGCAATCTGAGCATCCATCAAGATAGCCTCGAAGGTAGCGGTACGACGACCAGAAGTGCGCGACTTAATCTCTCTTGTCAGTCCCTTTCTAAATTTCCGAGCTCGATCTCCTGGGTCTCGAATCATGGACGATGCAAAACGGCTCAATCTACAGAATTCTGCAGCGTACTCGTCGACCGACATGTTTCCTTGAACTAAGTCATGAAATTGACTTTCCAAGGTTCCCAATGCCACGTCGGGAAAGAACTTCTCCTTGAAGAGTTCCTTGAAGGTCTCCCAAGTAAGTCCTTGTGCAGTAATTCTCGGTTCTGTACGATACCACGTGAGTGCGATATCGAACATCTGACTGCCAGCGGCTTCTATCTTCAAGCTCTCCGGAATCTGGGTCAATCGCAGGCTTCTCTCTATATCCTCTAGCCAGTCGTCAGCGTAGAGTATCCCTTCGGTGCCTTTGAACTCTCGAGGCATCATCCTTTTGAAATCCACTATAGTGCCTGATCTTTGCTGTTGCTGGCCAGGAAACTGCTGGTACTGTGCAACTTTCTCCAAAGCTTGGAGAGTCACTTGATGAGCATTCTCCATATTTTCTTTCATCAGCTCGGTTTGTGCCTGGTACGCTTCTGCTTGCACCCTCTGAGCCTCAGCTTGAACTCGCTGAGCGTCTGCCGTTACTCTCTGGGCATCTACCATGCCTTGGATCAAGGTAAACATCTGCGTTCCGTCAATGGGCAAACCTTCGGGAATCGGAGTCGGAGGAGGAGGAGGAAGGTTGTCCGTCACAGCTGCGGCAATCTTCTGGACAGGTGGGGAAGAAGGATCACCTACGTGCATTGGAGAGGTAGGAGGAACTACGGATGTCTGTCCATCAGGTGGAGAGGTGGCAGACCCCTCTAAAGCTGATGTTCCCGCTCTCATAGACCTTGTCTGCGGTGACATCCTGAAGACAGATCCCAAAGAATCAATTAAGGCAAAATGCGATATCATCAAAGAAGGACAGTATAATTCTAAAGAAGCAACATTCAAGATAGAGAGATAGATTGGAAAAATTCCTAGTTGTGATTGCACAGGTCAAGAGGCATCCAAGGTCTGATACTTCTATCTCCTAGGTATCACAGTTCTATCACAAACATACTCACTGCTAGCTTCCTTACCTACTGCAATCGCTAATACTAGTTATCCCTATCACTCAAGTGCATAACAGCTGCAACACACCATACTAACTACTGCCATTTCTAATACAACCCCTGATGATCACCCAAGTCAGTTTGCAGTGAATTCTCAATCATACTCAAGCCAACCGATCCTTATACACATGCATCTCATCTACTTATATACTAATATATCTCTCTCACTATAAGATCTCATCCTCAATAGAATTCCAAAAACAACTCCTCGAATAAAATTTAAAGTAAATTGCATACACTTTCCTCAAGGTTAATTATTTAAATACTGAAATGAAAATTTTATCAACTCCAAAATCCTCACGGCTTGTCTAGGTTCATCAAATTGAATCTGAATTCCTCGAAAATAAAATTTTAATAACCCTATTTCAACTCCTCAAATTTCAAAATTTTGCAATTCATTGAAATCTTTAAAATAAATTTTAATAACAATCTCAATCTTCTTAGAATCCTAAAATTTGAAATTCATTTTCAATCTTCAATTAAAATTTTAAATCCACCTTCTGTAGTCAAATAGCTCTAATGTTAATCCTTTTCACTGTCCTCATTGACGGCATCATCAAATAATATCATAAATCAGTCTATAAATTCCTCTTAATATGAAATCAACCCTACAATGAAACCCAAAATCCTAACTTAAATACCTAATTAACAACGATCCAACCAAGTGAAACCAAAATCCTAATTTAATAACAAATCAACAACAATCAAATTCAATATCAATAAGTGAGAATGGACAGAACAAGGGAATGATTGTAAATTGGAAGTTTTTAACAAGATTCTTAGGGGTCATCCCAGGAATCTCTCAAGGAATTGTGATTGAGTATTTGCTCTCGTCCTAGTATCCTATGTCCTAGATTTTATAGCAGGCACGCAGTGGTATAACAAGGATGTCACACTACTACGACATCGCACAACTCGCGAAGTCTGACCTGCATGGGCCACCACTAAAAACGTGTCACGACCCGCACCCAGTTTAGGGGCACGAGTGCGTGGGTACGTCCAGCCTACGCCGCAGCATCGGCGGTAGAACGCTGTCTAGGTATTGATACTATCTAACTAATGTCACGCAAATATCCAATCTCCATTAGGAGGCACGGATGACACAAATAGATGAACATATACTCAATCACAGACTAACAGCACGATAAGATTTCGAATAAAAACTAAAATTAAACACAACACAAGTCCACAAGAAATAACTTAACTTAACCACATCCAAGAATCATCAAAATGCCGGAGACAAATCCGGTACCAAATAGTCTACTTAAGAACTAACAATGAATAACAATTTCGGCTAGACCTCCAGAATCACAGCTAACTACCAAGTCTGCAGCTACTCACCATAGTCCATAAAGTGTCGGACAGCGGTCATCTAAGGCATAGTCTGGAAAAATGTTTCCAGTCAGGAAGGAGCAAAGCACAATCTCAAATAACAGTTCCATTAATTGATAATGTCTATAATACAATAAAACATGTCATGCTAGCTACTGAGAAGACAGTGAAGTAATGTAATGACAGTTTAAGAGAGACAGGCAATAGCAATATGATACAGTCAGTGCATGTAAAAATGAAAGAACAAGGAACAGTATCATATACGGGTGATGTAGTATATGATCTAAAATAGAGAACTGTAACTATTCTAAGTGTTTGAAATAGTAGTTTCGAAATATGATCGGCTTGGGAACATGTACGGTTGCTATAAGGCCTGGCTAATCATGGGTGAAGAGCATGATTAACACTTACAGTTTTTATACTACAATAAGAGGTTATGATCACATTTCTTACTAACTACTTTCCCGCCCCCAACTAGTACTGTGGATCCAACCATGACACGTCACGATACACGAGCAAGTAAAGTCTATCATATACGGTTTCTAAATATACATGTCGTGTACAATGTCAATACGATAATTAAGGTAACATCTCATGACTGCAGATCCAAGCTATACTAGTCCGTGTAGCACAGTGTCAAAGATTCAGTTGTAACATTTCAAGATCATTGAACTTATAGCAATTATCAAGAATTGGAAATTATCAGAGAATGTACTTGCCTCAGTCCTTAGCTGGTATTTATGGATGTCCTGTTCCAGAGTATCCCCTGGGTAACCCAACAGTCCTATAAACATAACACAATCAAACCACATTTGCATCAGATGCTACGCTAACACACAGTCCATAAACACTGGCCTCAGGGCCATGTCAGACAGGGCACTAGTCAACTAGGGTCATCTAGTAGGGGTACATAAATATACATATCTACTCAGAAAATATAAATACCAATTTAAACATGTATATACTATATATAAGTGCCTATCAATAATTTGTACAAAATACGTATATAATATATATACACTAAATAGATGTATATAAATTTATATAATTCTTATACCAAAAATATATTTGTATCTATACAATAAAATATATATATAATTATACCAAAATATACGTTATGCCACATTTATTTATATACATGCAAAAAATGTTTTTGTTAAACATACACCAATACGAAAAAATATATATATACATATATATTTATACCAAAATAATAATTATACTATATACATGTATCATAATATACACATACACAAAATACATACCAATATACATATATATACATGTGCCTTAATTAAATACATACTTAATTATATAATTTATTTAATTACCTACTACACTCATATAATTAGATATTAATAAAATAATATACATATGCCCATTTCTCATTAATTAAATGTAATACTTTATATTTTATATACAAATTAAATGAAATACATATACTAATTATTTATACAATTAAATAAAAATAATTACTATACCTATTTATATATTGTAATATGCTAAGTAGATAAATGAAATACATGTATATACATTTACCAATTATATTATACACTTTACATTATATACCAATACATATTTATGTATTAACATAAATTAAATAACTATTATATCTATACATGTATTTTATTATGTTTAAATATTAATTAAATAAAAATATGCATATACATATACTAATACGTATTCAAATATTTAAAGTATTAATTAAAAATACTTTACATACATTTACAAAATATATACATTTACAAGTTTTTCACATTAATTTAAATGTATAAACAAACACATACATATACATTAGATATATATATATATAGATATATATATATATAAAGATATATATATATATATGTATAAAGATATATATATATATATATATATATAAAAGAGAGAGAGAGAGAGAAATACTCACAGAGGGGGTGGCTGCCGCCGGCCGCCGGAGGAGCAGCGGGGTCGGGGTGACAGGGACTGCAGGGTGGTGATAGGAGGAGCAGTGGACGCCGGCCAGAGTTGTCCGCCGGGAAGCCGCCGACGTTGAAGAGGCCGCCGGAGATACTGAGAAGAGGGCCGGCTGCACAGTGGCTCGGCCGGGGCACACAGGGGCAGCCGCCGGGCTTCTGAGGAGCAGTGGCCGCCGCCGCCGGAGATGCGGGGGTCCGCCGAAGGGAGGAGCAGCCGTCGGCCGGGCGCTCGTGAGGGGGCCGCCGTGGAGAGCCTGAGCCGCCGGGGACAGGCCGCTGAACAGTGGTGAGGGGGATGAACAGTATTCCCCCTCCTCCTTTAATTTGAATTCAAAATAATGAAAAGGAGAAGAAAGGAAGAAGAAGAAAGGAAGGAGAAGGAGAAGAAAAGAAAAGAGAAAAAGAAAAGAGGGAAGGAGTTTTCCAACGTAGGAGAGAGGTGGGGCTTGGGGAATATTTTGGAGGCTTGTGAGGGTGGGGTTTTCTAGGTAGCATAGGGATTAGGGTTTGAGGGTGACATGATATTAAATAGGAGAGAGGGTGTTATGATGGAGGGTGAGGATGCACTCAATTAATTGAGTGGTCCAGATTGAACATGAGGAATTCATTCATGGGAATGAGGGTGAGATTAATTAATTAAAATATTGGATTCCCTCATTGATTAAATAATTAGGTGTTGGCACCTACAATTAAATAATTGCAACTTAGCCCCTTAAATTCGGAAAATTGCACAAACACAAAAATGACGAAAATTGGGCGGGCGATTTGGGGTCCGATATTTTGTAGGGTCAGGGGACACTGTAAGATGGGTATGGGCTGAATTTGTAGGGCACTGGAATTAATTTGGGATTTTAAAATCAGATAAAATGGTATCCTCAATTTAAATAGAAATAAATGCAAGTTGTGTTCAACAATTAATTAGGAGTACTTGGGGCCAAAATCAGATCAAGTCATCAATACCAATATTGAAGAAGACTCAGAACAGAATATTACCCTAATTTGGGCCGCATGAAAAATAGGTCAAGATGGCCTCCAATTTTCGATTGGAACGCACAACGATACAAAAATAGGAAATTAAAAAATAACGTCTGCGACGATTTTTGTGCGGCTAGAATTAATGCACAAAGAGCATAATTATGAGTTGCAAAAATAGCAGAAATGAAGGTGGGCATGTCTAGAGCAAGACTGTGAAATTTGTTGGAAGACAAAAGTCTGGATAGTGCTCCAAATATCGAAGCAAAGGCAATGCGCAAAAATATTAAATAAAATACAGTAATTAATTACACCTCCAATAAATTAATTCTAGAATAAAACAATTAACCTCAAAATTCATAATTCGGGCAGGTGCTATCTACTGACTTCTAGGTCAGTCTGCTAGCTAAAATAAAATAATAAACACTGCATATAATTATATATTCAATTACACCTCACACATAATAATTATTTAAATCAAATACACTATCATGCAATTAATTAATTATAAATAACATAATATTAAATATTGAAAAATTCGAAAATACCCCTGTTTCCGGAATGTGGTAGTGACAGAAGGTCAATGAAAGTTGGTGAGTTCAAGAATTCAGAACGAAAATAAAAAGAAAAGTCAAATATGTAGATAAGATCCTATACCCTAATCCTATTTACAGGCTTGCTTGGTACAGTAATATAACCGAGACAATATACTCTCGACCTGCATGGACAAATTTATCTCTGTACAAGAGATGGACGAAAGATTCAGAGAAGTATATGTATCAAACATGATTCAATTATTTAAATAAAATGGGGTGGAAGGAAGGTGAGTCATAGTCAAATATGGATGAGACCTAAAGCTCTAATCCTAGGTGCAGGCCCACTCAGTACAGTTATGTAACCAAAATGGCTAACTGGACCTGCCTGGGCCACCATTAAAAATATGTCACGCCCTAGTTCTAAAATATGTAGGACTAGGAATACGTGAGCATGCCAGCCGTATATATATGGCAACTCTAATATATGGAAATCATACACATATGTACGCTGTTTTATGAATAATCATAATTCATAAGTGGTATATAACTTCACAAGTCATATGCAATACTAATCTCATGCACAAAATAAAATAGAAATATATAACCCAATATGGCAATGTACCAAGTAGAAAATAGTTGAGAAGAACTAGTAGTCGGGTGGAGACAAATCTACTACCAACTAGGATATAAGAAAAATAACAAAATAAGTACATCATCTAGTGATCAAGAAGCTCGAAGGAAAGACCTCCTCGAAAGAGAAAGAAGTAGTCAGTCCTGATCTATGCTCCTACAAATAATCATGATCTTCTATACCTGGAAAGGGTGACAGGTCCTCAGAGGGACATAACAAGTACACAAGAAATCGACATGTATGAAATTAAAGCATTAAACAATAAATAGGGTAACTAAACCATCTATGTGATATGCACTCAAGACATCTCTAATGGGGCATGAGGGGGAAGAAATAGAAGAACATTCGTCCCACCAGGCATTCCATAGAACTTGGGGGTTACATAGTTGCACCATTTTTATAGTACAGTAAAAAATAAAAATCCCATACACTCACTAGCAAATTCTCCTTTCCCAATGAACTATCCGAACCGTATACGCATTGCAGACATAATTCAATGACATCAAATAATATCTAGAAAACTAAATCAATACCAACTACTAACACACGACTCGAACTCTCGTACCGATGATCAGTCAACATGCTAGTCCATGTATTTTCTCACTCAGATAGTGAACGTGTTTGAAATAGTATCAGGTCAGAAGATATCACGTAACTTTAGAACATACCAGGTCAGTGAACTACTTCTAATATGCGTGCACACATCTAGGAAAATAAAAATTAGACATAATATAAACTGAACAATACAATCAAGTAAGGTGTATTTGCCTTCCAAGCCAAGCTGCGAGCACAACAAATCTTGTCCGGAACTCTCCAAAGGAACGTCTCGAACACCTACCAATTAATTATTATACTAATTAGACTCTTACGATCTAGTCAAAATTAGGTTATTAACTAGTTATTAATTCTTCGTTGATTTCACATGCAAGTAACTCCACGCCAAAATATTACTAACCATTAAACATCGCCAAAAAATATTTTAAATTATTAATTAATAAAAACTATTAATTCTAGAATTTTATTAAAAAATAGGGTTTTTAGTGATTGGGTCATATCCTATAATTTCTATGAGTCAAAAACTAAGTAAAAACCAAAACTATGTTATAACTAGTTACCTACTAGTCACAAAAACTAATTTTTGATAAATAATTAAATTCAGAATAATACATAAAAATTAAGAATTAAAATATAATAATATAATTTAAATGCTAAAAAATATGGGTTTTTGGTCGGGGTTTAAGTTTGAAACTATTGGGGTCAAATTTTGTCAAAACTATGTCAACTTGCTACATAAACCCCAAGAATCCTAATTTTTATAAATAAAAATAAAATATAAATAAATATGGTAAAATTATTAATAAATATAATAAATACTAATTATTTTATCCTTACAAAATAATTAGTATTTTACCATCCACAAGTTGATCCTATTAGGGTTGGCAACCAAACTTTGCTAGTATGTATGCCAAGGGGTGGTACATGGGTGTTGTGACAATATAATCATTAAACAATATAATTTTGATATAATTTCAGAATATTTAATTTTTGAAAAAATAATTATTTATCAAGAAATTTTTTAGGGTTTCCTATCTATGATCAAGTCCTAACAAGGTCCAATGATCCCCAACATGCATACAATAAAACTAGGTCAAAACTACACATAAAATATGCTGAAAACTCTAATTTAATACAAATTAATAAATCTAAAATTATTTATAAAAACTGAATATATTCCATATTATTAACATCTATATGAATAAATTAACAAGAATTAAAGAGGGTTTTGAAGGAGGTTTCATGCATGCACAAATTTTTGGGTTTAACCTCAAAATTAGGGTTCATGGGTTACATGGGTTCTTCAATCATAATTTAATAGAGTTTACAAAATATCCCACACATATATACAAATCTATATAAACATATAACAAGAAGATATTAAGGAGAGAAGGATTAAAGAACTTACTAGAAGAAGAATATGACAATTGCTAGGGTTCTTGGATGGAAAAGGTGGTATGACCACGTGAGGAGTGGGGGTCGGCTTGGTGATGGTGGTAGCGGCTTGGAGGAAGGAGATAAAGAAGAAAATTAGGATTTTGTAGAAAAGAATTTAAGTTAGCATTTTTAGAACATAGAATGGGTATTTACACACACACACACACACACACACACACACACACATATATATATATATATATATATATATATATATATATATAGAGAGAGAGAGAGAGAGAGAGAGAGAGAGAGAGAGAGAGAGATTCGACCAAGGGGGAAGTCGTGGGTTTTGGGTAGGATTATGATTAGCTAGTTAGTTTATTAGGATATTTTCTAATTAGGTTGTTAGTTATTAAAATTCAATATTAACCAAATAATTAATTAACGAAAAAGATTTAATTTAATTCCATGGGATTAAAATAGTAATAAATAAATAAATCCTACAAAAGAGAAAAGTTGCCTAATTTGGCATGGAGGAATTAATGGTTGCTTATTGTATGAAATTTGGATTAAAAAATAATCACAAAAGAATTATATATATATAAATATCCAAAATTTAAACACTATAAACTACGGTTGTTACGCTAGTGCCAAATCTAAAAGATCAAATTCTTAGTCATAAAATAATTTTATTTTAATTAATTTTTAAATAATCTAAAATATAAATATAAAATACATACAAAATATCTATTTTGAGTGAGGGGTTTTACACACTAGAAGGCTAGGGAGTTGAACTTGGAGATTGGATGGTTTAGGCTTAAGGTATAGCTCTTTATAGGATAGAAGGATGTAGAAGAGAGAAGTGAGTTCAGTATTTTTGAATGTGAGAAATCCAAGCCTATTTATAGGTTTTTCCAAAACCGAGTTCAGCCAGAATTTGATGTAGAAAATTCAAATGTTTGAACGTTGGAGGCCACAAAATTAGGGATATTACCAATGGCCATGTTTCTAAATTATCCTTCAAAATGCGGTCCGAGTTCGGCCAGAATTCGGTACGAGTTCGGTTAGCCTATTTTAGTTAGGTCTAAGTTTTGATTCAGGTTGTATTTGATCTAATTTTGGGTGGATACGTTTAAGGCTTATTTGAGTGGATTAGATAATACTTTTGTAAGTGGACTGAGTTAGGTTTGTGAGTGAATAGACTCTTCAAATTGCTAGTACGAATTGACTCACATCTGTCCTAGACTCAATAAATATAAAATTATATTGCTGAAATAAAAAGACAAGACAACAAGACATTCATAAGCTGTTGTAGATTGTTGTCTTCAGTAGCAGTGGGGCTTGACTTCAGTAGACATCTTTTACATCCAGGTGTTATACTTTTGACTCGGTGTTGTCGATTATTAGAATCAGGTTGACTGTGACCAAATAATCTGTACAACTTGACAACAGTCTATACTTTTGTGTCAATAATCTCCTCCATTATGGTAATTGACAAACTATACCAAATACAAAATTAGATACAAGGTAGCCTTTGATGTGATCTTGAAAAGAGTTCTCTCGGGAAAGAATATTTCCTTTCATTAGTACAAAGAGCTGAGAGATTTTTCTGTAAACCTTAAAAACTGTTCGATCTTTATAAAAAACAAAGTATATCAATATCAACATTTGTTATTGAATATATCTTAGCATAAACGTCTCATTTTGATCTCATTTTTGTATGGCCATTTTCTCACCCTTTGTCATTTAATCATAAGGAAGAAAAGAAAGCTCCCCCGAAATAAATGACGAAGACACTGGAAGAAAATATGAATACAACATCTTAAAAATATTTTGAAAATATTAGAAGGATACGGTGTTCACATTTCTAATAAAAATTTAAAAAATAGGTAATGCTTTTAGCCTATAAACAACATGATTCAGAGAAATAACCAAGCATGCATAGATTGTGAATAATATCAGTAGCCATATAGAAGGTGAATATGAGTTTCTAGTACAATCAAAACAAAAAGAAATGTATAGTCCATACAATAACATAGAAGTCTAAAATAAAACATAAGTAGATGTCTCCCAAAGCATCACGGCGCAGAAGCAGTCACAAGTCGTCATCATCTGTAGGGTCATCAGATGGTTAGTCAAAGTAGGCTCGAGTCGGGTCAAAGTACTGCTGAAAAAATAGATCATCGATCTGGTAGACTGGACGAGAGGGATCACGAGCTACTGGGACTAGGGTGATGGGATGATGAGCATAGTGGTAATATCGTTCTGCTATGGAGTTCGCCAATGAGTGTGCCTGAATAGTGGTACGATAATCCTGATCACGGAGATAAATGATAAACATAGTCTTCTTCTCCTGATGCTGAGCATCTATCAAGGTGTTCTACTCACGGTACTAAGAAGATATTAACTTGTTCTACAGTCAAACTGCTCGCAAAATATCTCCTAGATAGAATCCAAGGTGGCAGAAGGTACATAGTAGGATGTTGCAGATACTGTTGGAGTGGATGTGGAAGGAGGTATGGGGTCAGCTGGGACAGCCGAGTCATCATAATCAGATGCAGAGTCCTCATCAGAAGGAAAAGTTGGCTCAGTTCATTGAGCTTTGGATAGGTAGGATGGCTCAGAGAGATAAGTCGGCTCATCCATAGGAATATGAAAGTGCTCAAAGATGATGGATAGGTATATAGCATAAGGAAGTTGGTGCTTAGCCACACAACAGTTTATCATCTGTCTGATGATGGTCTTAGGAAGACTGAAAAGAGTGAAAGTATGGAAATGATACAAAACGGCCATCTCTCGATAAGAAATATCGTGCTTTGAGGTTGGCTTAGGTAGAATGGTAAAGTAGACAATTTGATGAAGTTCATTGAGATATTGCTTAATGTCACTACCACATTTTTTAGGAAAGTATATTTTAGTCATTTCATATTTAATTAAATATTATGCATGTTGTATAATTATTTATTGTATTATTTAATTATTGTTAGATATTATTTTATTGTTTTGGACTTGTGTGAGTGGACCTAACTAGTTTAGTTTAGACTCATGGACCAATATGTATTAATTGTTAGATTTAAGCCCAACTAGAAAGCCCATTGATAAG